>ML404390.1:16969-35828 GCA_005239525.1 Nicotiana knightiana | reverse complement strand
TGTGATTGGATGACATTGAAAGTATGGCCTTAATTTTCTAGATGCCATGATTAGAGCTAAGGCTAACTTTTCTAGATGTGGATATCTAGTTTCAGCATCTAGTAATGTCTTGCTTACATAATAAATAGGAGATTGTTTACCTTTATTCTTCCTTACCAATACTGCACTTACAGCAATTTCCGAAACGACAAGGTAGACGTACAGCCTCTCCCCCTCCTTTGTCTTTGACATCAACAAAGGTTTTGATAGATAAGCCTTTAGGTATTTAAGAGCCTGTTGACATTCTTCAGTCCATTTGAACCGATTTTTCTTTTTGAGAACTGCAAAGAATTTAAAACTTTTCTCGGAAGATTTGGAAATAAATCTTCCTAAGGCTACAATTCTTCCCGTTATCTTTGAACTTCTTTTTTATTTATAAGTATATCAGGTATTTCTTTTATATCTTTAATTTGAGCAGGATTTACCTCTATTCCCCTGTTTGATACAAGGAAACCCAAGAATTTACCTGATTCTACGTCAAAAGCGCATTTTTCTAGATTCAGCTTCATATTATACCTGCGTAAAATGTCAAAGGTAATAGAGAGGTTCTGGAAATGGTCTTCCGCCCATGTTGATTTTACCAGCATATCATCGATGTAAGCTTCCATCATTTTCCCAGATGTTCCTGGAACATCTTAGTCACTAGCCTTTGATAGGTGGCTCCAGCGTTTTTTAAGCTAAAAGGCATGACTTTTTAACAATAAGTCCCCCTGCTTGTAATAAATGAGGTTTTTTTCCTCGTCTGAGGGATCCATTTTAATCTGATTATAACCAGAATACGCATCTAGAAAGCTTAACAATTCATGACCTGCAGTGACATCAATCATTTGATCTATATGTGGTAATGAGAATGAATCTTTGGGGCAGGCTTTATTTAAGTCAGTATAATCTACGCATACTCTCCATTTGCCATTCTTTTTAGGTACTACCACAGTGTTAGCTATCCAGTTAGGGTATGTTACCTCTCGTATTGAACCAATTTTCAAGAGTTCTTGTACCTCTTCGTCAATCACTTGGTTCTTAAATGGTCCTTGCTTTCTTTTCTTCTGCTTAACAGGTACAAAATATGGATCTTCATTTAGTTTATGAGTCATCACTTCTAGTGGGATACCTGTCATATCTGAGTGGGACCACGCAAAGCAATTTGCGTTAGCCTTTAAATAATCAATTAACTTACATCTTCGACCGGGGCTCAGCCTCGTGCCTATATACACTTTCTATTCAAGTTTTTGTTCAAACAATGGAACAGCTTCGAGCTGTTCCGTAGTTGTTTTGATGTGCTCGTCTTCCTCCGGTTCATGAATGACGTCCGGTCTAGAATCTACATCCGTGTGGTCCAATGCATCTTCCGTCGTGACTTGATTCACCTTCTCGTGAGTATCTTCTTTCGTACCTGTTTCAGCAATAATACCTTCGTACCTATTTGGGTAGCAATTTCTTCCTTACCTGTTTGGGCGGTGTTACCTTCTTGGGAGATTCCCTTATCTTTTGATTCTTCCACCTCTACTTTTTTGTTGTAGTGTACCACGAAATTTATATTTCTCGCGGTTTGTTGATCGCCTCTAATTTGCTGAATCCCCCATTTATAGGGAAATTTAATCACCTGATGCAAGGTGGATGGTATTGCTTTCATGTCGTGGATCCATGGCCTTCCCATGATTATGTTATAAGCCATGTCAATATCGATGACTTGGAACCTGGCATTTTTGATTACTCCCTCAGCATAAGTGCTAAGTTCAATTTCCCCCTTTGTTATAACCGTAGAGTTGTCAAACCCCGATATGGCTCGTGCCTTTGGGATTACTTAATTCCCCAATAGCATTTCTTCCATGACTCTTAGAAAAATGATATTGACTGAACTGCCTGGATCAATCAACACTGTTTTTACGTCAATGTCATGCATAAGTAATGATATTACTAGAGCATCTTTGTGAGGAAGCATTAATCCGTCGACATCTGCATCATCGAATGTTATATCGTCTGCTTCCAGATTTTCACGAACCCGCTTTCCGTGTGTAATTATGAAGTTTGTGGCCGCTTTGCAGACCACTTCGTTTACTTCTTCACCTTCGTGTATCACGTTGACGGTTCATTTTAGAGATGGAGGTTTTGGGGGCTCCTGCATGTTCTTTATGTATGCTTTTGTACCTTTTTCACTAAACAATTCTGTTAAGTAGCCCTGTTTCAATAATTTTTCTACCTCACCTTACAAAAATCTGCAATTTGCAGTTCTGTGTCCATGATCATTATGGAATTCACACCAGAAATATGTGTTCCTCTTATTCGGGTTTGACCTCATTTATTTGGGCCATCGAACCTTATCACCCATGTTTCTTAATACTTAAATTAGTTCGGAGGTACTTACATTGAAGGTGTGTGTAACGACCCGGCCGGTCGTTCAGAGAATTTAGCCCCGTTTCCCCCATTTCTGCTTCATCTTATATGGTTCAGCTTCATTTGTGTGTGTTGGATCGGTTAGTTCGGGTTCAGAGTGGTCATGGTGAGCATTGAGGCAATTAGTCTCTCAAGGTAGCCTAATAGTTGAGAAAGTCAACTGAGAGTTGACTTATTGGTGAACGACCTCGGAATGCGAATTTTATGGCTCGGATAGCTTCATTAGGTGATTTGGGACTTAGGAGTGTATTCAGAATATTTTTATGATGTCCGGTGTAGAATTAGGCTTGAATTGACGAGAGTTGGGTTTTGGCAATTTTTGGTCGGCAGTGGAAAATAGGCTATCAAGGTCGGAATGGAATTTTCGAAGTTGGAACAGTTTCGTAATGTCATTTTGGATATGTCAGCAAATTTTTAGGTTAATCGGAGGTGTTTTGATTGGTTTCGACGTAGTTGGCGAAATTTGGAAGTTTCAAAGTTCTTAGGCTTGAATTTGATGTAAATTTGGTGTTCTCGTGTTGTTTATGGTGTTTCGAAGGCTCGACTAAGTTTGAATGATGTTATGGGATATGTTGGTATGTTTGGTTGAGGCCCCGAGGGCCTCGAGTGTGTTTCAGATGGTTAACAGACCAACTTTTAGCTTGAATTCTGGGCAGATTACTGCTGGTGTAAGGTTCTGGTTTCCTTTTACGCGATCACGTGAGGATGTTTGCGATCGCGTAGGGTTAATTGGTGAGGCAGGATTTTTGTTAATCGCGATCGCGTGGAATTGTTTGTGATCGCGTAGAGTTAAAGGGGCGCGTGGGTGAGTTGAGCTTTGTTCTTCGCGATCGCGTGGAATTGTTTGTGATCGCGTGGGTACAAGTCTTGATGAATCGCGATCGCGTGAGGTTGTCTGAAATCGCGTAAGGTAAATTGATGAGACAGCAAGTTTGTTCTTCGCGATCGCGATCGCGTGCCAAAGTTTGCGATCGCAATGAAGGAATTATTTTAGATGGGCAGAATGTTTAAAAGGCCGGAAGTGCGAATTTGGTTGTTATTTTCTCCATTTTTGCATGCGGACTTGAGAGCTTTTGAAAGAGAATTGAAGGGGAATCAAGGGAAATCATCTGGAGGTAAGAATTTCAACTTCATAACACGTTTCTATGTCAATTTTTAAGTGATTAAACCACAAAAATTCTGGAAATTTAGCCAAAGTTGGGGAAGAAGGGTGCATGGAAAATTTATTTTCTTTTGAGGATTTGAGTGCGCAATTGTGGTCCGATTTTTGTGTTCTTGGTATGTATAGAATCGTGGGAGCACGAAGTTTCTAATGATGTAAAAACTATTGAATTCTGAAATGTGCGCTCGGGGCTCGGGCTTGGCCGAATTTCGAGATTCTTGTATAATTTGATAGTTTTCGATTGGCTTGTGTTCCTTGAGTATATATTGATGATGTTGAACTGGTTTTGGCTAGATTCGGAGAAATCGGGATTCAATTTGAGGGGCATGAGCATAGAGGACTAGTGTTTTGGCCCGGTGGAGGTAAGTAATGGTCTTAAATCTTGTTCTGAGAGTATGGAACCCGGACTACATATTTTCTCACTGATTTTGGAAAGGCGCACATGTCGGATGACGAGTATGTGGCGCGCACTAATTTTTTGATTGGACTAGGTCCTCTCCGCGGCGACTAATGAGTTGCATATTTACTCAAAATCTTATGTTAAATTATGTTCTAAATATTTGTGAAATATTTGGGTTGTAAGCCGTGTTTGGGGCCTCGTGCCGATCTGTTTAGACCATTTGAGGGTGTTTTACTATTGTTTTCCTCACTATCTTTTGATGGTTTTATTCAGCATCAGTGTGCATACTGTTTTATTTGAAACTCAGCCTGATTTATACTACATGAGTATTAAAATAATTTTTTCGGGTCGAGTGCCTTGTTCTATTACTTCGCCCGAGTGGCTTTTCGAGTGGTTCCACCGAGTGTGGCCGATGGCCAAGAGTGATGGTGAGGTGTTGAGTGATATTAGTGCTTGAGCTGAAGGAGCCCCTCCGGAGTCTGTACACACCCCCATTGAGCGCACCAAGTGCGAGTGACGAGTGATTAGGAGGCATGAGTAACTGTGAGGTTTTGAGTGATTGTGATGTGCTGAGGGATTGTGAGGCATGCCCAAGGGGCTGATTATGAAACATGTTTTTGCCCGAGGGGCTACTATGATTTCTCTGCATTCATTTGCATACCAAATCCTTTATTTTAAAGTTGTTAAAAATGTGCATTCTTTAAAGGACTTTTTATGAAGTTGATTTTTAAGACATGATGATTTCGTATATCTATGTTATACCTACTTGAAAGTAAGGCTGTGTATATTGTGACTTGATGAAATTTATTTTATGTGTTTCTTGCTGCTCAGGCCTGATTTATTTTCATTACTACTGAGTTGGTGTACTCACATTACTCCCTGCACCTTGTGTGCAGATTCAGGTGTTAGGGCAGAGTGAGTTGTCTATCTGTTCCAGAGATCCTCGGAGGTTTGCAAGGTGGCTGCATGCGTCCGCAGTCCTGCTCCCTCTCTTGTTTAATTTTATAGAATTCATTTTTGTTGAATTGTATATTTATGTAGATGCTCATGACCAGTGACTCCAGGTTCTCGGGGGTTGTATTTATTATTCAGTATAGTTTTGACTATTTTTTTTATAATTGTTTAAAGAAAACTTTTATGGGTAATCAATATAGTAAAAATGTAAAAAAAAAAAAGGAAGCTTATTATGATTTGAGTTTGAGTTTTGGCTAGCCTAGTTCCATGATAGGCACCATCACGACTGGCCTGGATTTGGGGTCGTGACAGTTTGGTATCAGAGCGCTAGGTTACATAGGACTCACCGGTCATGAGCAGGTTTAGTAGAATCTTGCGGATCGGTACGGAGACGTCCGTACTTATCTTCGAGAGGCTGCGGAACCTTTAGGAAAATCTCACATTTTTAAAAATTCTTGTCGTGCGAATCCATTGTAGTCAGCCAAGAGCATAACTCTTGAATTCCTTCCATGTATTCGAGCGCGCCTGAGAGCGCCTGGTATCAGTTGTTGCATCGACGGCTTGTGGCTTCCATGGGTGAGATATGATTTTGGCATGTTGGTAATGGGCCAGTCTGGAGGACTTGAAGCCGGATTTATTTTGTGGCTTGATTGCTGAGATTTTCGTTGTGTGGGCACATGTAATTGGGGACTTGTATGTCCGTTCGTGTTCTTATTGATGAGAATTGGTGACTAGATGCCTATGTGGTGGGTGTGAATTGATGGTTAGATGTTTTCAGACTGTGAAAGGTGTCGAAAGGGTTGGCTGGAAATGTAGTAAGATTTATTGAGTGTTTGATTTCTGTCTCGATTCAGTATATGGCTTGAGTTGTGAGTATGTTGGAAGACTTCTCATATTGTGTAGTTGTGGAGTGAAGCGGATTTCTCTGTTGGGTTATGAGTCCCTGGTGATGTCTTTGAGTTGATCATTTGCCCCAGTAATGTTCATGTGTTTGATTGACGGTTTATTCCAGCCGTATTAGCACTCCTTGTTATTGTATTCATTGATGGCATCCTGGCATATTCGCGTAGCCGGGAGTAGCATATTCAGTATCTGAGGATGGCATTATAAGGATTCAGGGAGGAAAGGCTTTATGCCAATTCTCCGAGTATGAAGTTTGGCTCAGTTCAGTAGCATTCTTGGGACACTTGGTGTCCAGTAAAGGTATCCATGTGGTCAATCATGTGTGGGTAGAGCTTCCAGAAGCTCGAGATTTCTATGACCGTCGCTCCAGTGTTAGTTCTGCCATCAGCTTTGGGTTTTTACCGCGTATTGTGGTGCCTCGAGGGTAGGCGTTGGTTGTGTTCAGATGCAGGAAGGTGTAGTGATTGCGAGATAGTTCTGGTCTTTAGAGGTGTATAGAGAGATAGCAATTGAGGCTAAACGGGTAGGGGTATCTCCTGCGGGTTGTCCCAGGGCGTGTGGTCCCTATGTAGTTCTGTAATAAGTTCTCTTCTACCAGTAAAAGATATGTTGTAATTGGAGTTTAGGTCGCTTGTGGAAGTTGGCGTAACTATTATGATGATGGATGCGAGATTGGAAATTGATTTGAGTGTTAGATGGTTTGGGTCGTATAAGCTTATGAAGGATTTAGTTGAATCCCACCACAGCATGGTGACAATGATAATGTGTGGGCATAGTCTTGTTTGTCTTGATCCCTGGCTTTGAGCCAAGTGGGGGAGTTCGTTATTGATAAGTTGATTACATGATTATGTGTGGTATTGATTTTAGTTCGAGGTATAGTGGTAAATCAGTTATGACCTGCAGGTATGGGGTCTGGGAAGGTCATGAGTAATGGAAATTTCTTCGATATAGGTTGTAGTGTATGTGTTGGGTAATTGGGTTCTATTGAATGATTTAGTGGAGGTTGTAAAAGGTGTAGGGTGTGCAGTGTATGAATTTGCTCGTGGTTTCAAGTGAGTGGATTACTTTCCTAGTACGTTAGTGTGCAACGGGTCAGGTCGATTCTGTCTAATTGGTCAGTGTGAATGAGATTTACGTTAGAGGATGTCAAGACTTGTGGTGTTCTACATATCGGTATCCGGAAGGTGAAGGTAATGGCTTTAGATTCACAGAAGTCCCTTCAGGATAAGTAATTTGAATGTGGTACTTTTAGGGAGGTTTGAGAGAGAGTATTCGGTAGGAGGAAGTATCAATTTGAAGGTAAGTCAGAAGAAACCTGGGTAAATAGGGTGATTTGGTAGTAGGTCGGGTCGGCATGTAAGGGATACAATTAGTTCTTTGGGTATTCATAAGGTGACGAGTTTTTCGGGTGTTTCTTAGAAATGCTCTTGGATTTTGGTGGTCTGCGTAGTTTGGTTGAGTTAGAAGAGTTCAGTCCTGATGGTTTGGTGTTGTGAAAATGGGATTTCGGATAGTTCCTGGTAATTTCTACCGCGGTTAAGGGTGCATATTTCTTGTGGCGTGTAGTGAGTTGTTTCTAAATGAGATCAAATGGAAATTCTTGACTAGTTGGGTACGTAGTTGCTTGTGTCTTAGAAGGGACCAAGGAGTTCGCGGGAAGGTTTTCCTAGGTTGGCATGGCGTGTGCGGTATATTGGGTGGAGTTGAGATTTGCATATGTGAAGTCACGGTTCGGTTCTTGAAGGAAGATCCAAAGATTCTTAGGTAGCATGGGAAATTTTAGATGACTAGGTAGATGATATCACTAATGGGTGCGACTTGATGAGGGTATATATTTCAAAAAGAGCAATGTGTTTGAATTAAAGGTACTTCATTGGTATCGCGGTGCCCTGTTGTTGGATCGACTGTCGATATTCAAGGTTGCTTGGTGAACGGAAGAGTTATAGGGGTATTCCCCGTGGAATGAATGAGTATTTGGGATGTGTTATGTATTCGAGCGGTGGAGTTGTGATCAGATATAGTAATTTGTACGTCTCCTGGAATTTGAGACTAAGACTTCTCATAAACATCATATTGTGTGGTAATGGACTGTGGAGATGCGAGCTGAGCTAGCCGGATGTTAGTATGTACCATGATTCTGTCATTCTGAACTTTTTCGGTAAGTTATCTACCTGTTATGGGTAATCAGAGTAAATTTAGGATCACTAGTAGGCTAATATGGGTGCGTGTTCTGCACCGGGCCGGAATTGTTGGCTACGAATTTCTATTATTGAGGAAGGTACCATTCGATTGTGATTGATTTGTTCATGTTCTGGAGTGATCTATGAGTTACTCTTCGGTGTTGCGAGGAGTGGTGATTATTGGTTATATTCACATATGGGGTGGTTCTAATTGGGCTTTATAGCTAGATTTGAGTAAGGTAAGTAATTGTGTGTTTCGGGATTGAGGCGTGTTGGGTATATACCTTCTGTTTCGGGTGGCATGGTGTTGTCCGTTTTCCCCCGTGGTTATGGCAATGCACTTTGAGTACTTGATGTCGAATTTCGAGTGGTTATTAATCTTTGGGCAATGTGTCTTGAAATATTTCAAGTGGACCAGCGATTGGATGGGATCGCGCAAAGTAGCGGAGTTATGTAGTGGTAGTACCTTTGGTATCGGATTCATGTGTTTTTTGTTTTTACGGTGTGTGCCAGGCTGATAGTATGATATGGTGATGGTAATTGTTAATGGCAGAATAGTCCTCTCGTGTGGTTCTTTTATATAATTTGATTACATTGGGAAGTTGTTGTTAAGTGCCCAAGTTGCACAGGTTTTGGCTTCGAATTGTAACGATGTGTTGAATGGTTAGTGTCATGTTATCAGGGTGGTTGTGATGGATGAGCGGAGGTCATTGGACCTAGGATGAATATTTTTGGAATTTTCTACAGCATAGTTGGAAGGATAAATATCGGGAGTCAATTTCGAAATCTGTTATAATTCCTGTTTGGGAAGGGGGAGTTTCATGACTGGTTGATCGGACGAATGGTTGTTGGTTCTATGTGCTTCTTTCATCATCGGCAGTATGTGGAAGTGTTAGAGCGAGACATTTCTTGATAAGAGGTAGTGTACCGGTATTGGATTGTTCTGAGCAGTTATTGTGGTTAAAAGAGTTATTGCTATGAGTGTTTGAGTTACTTGGTGTATTATGAGATTTCATCTGGGGTACGTATATGGCTTGATTCAGCATGTTCAGACTTGTCCAGTTTATAATTATGGAAATTTTGATCTTATATATCATTTCAGAAGTGGGAATATCGTTCTAAGGTTATGGACCAGGATTGGGTTTCAAAATTTCAGCGGTGTTGTGCTATTGGGCCTATATGGGATAGGGTGACGTGGGATCACCCCCGGGTATGTGCAAGGTAAGCTATGTAACAGTTTGATAGTGTTGGAGAACAACTCTTGACACGTTCGAGGACGAACATATGTTTAAGTGGGGGAGGATGTAACGACCCGACCGGTTGTTTCGAGAATTTAGCCCCGTTTCCCCCGTTTCTACTTCATTTTATGTGGTTCAGCTTCATTTGTGTGTGTTGGGTCGGTTGGTTCGGGTTCAGAGTGGTCATGTTGAACATTGAGGCAATTAGTCTCTCAAGGTAGCCTAATAGTTGAGAAAGTCAACAGAGAGTTGACTTATTGGTGAACAACCTCGGAATGCGGATTTTATGGCTCGGATAGCTTTGTTAGGTGATTTGGGACTTAGGAGTGTGTTCATAATATTTTTGTGATGTCCGGTGTAGAATTAGGCTTGAATAGACGAGATTTGGTTTTTGGCGATTTCTGGTTGGCAGTGAAAAATAGGCTATCAGGGTCGGAATGGAATTCTGGAAGTTGGAACAGTTTCGCAATGTCATTTTTGATACGTCTGCAAAATTTCAGGTTAATTAGAGGTGTTTTGGTTGGTTTCGATGTAGTTGGCGAAATTTGGAAGTGTCAAAGTTCTTAGGCTTGAATTTGATGTAAATTTGGTGTTCTCGTGTTGTTTTTGGTGTTTCAAAGGCTCGACTAAGTTTGAATGATGTTATGGGATATGTTGGTATGTTTGGTTGAGGCCCCGAGGGCCTCGAGTGTGTTTCGGGGTTAACGGACCAACTTTTGGCTTGAATTCTGGGCAGATTGCTGTTGGTGTAAGGTTCTGGTTTCCTTCTATGCGATCGCGTGAGGATGTTTGCGATCGCATAGGGTTAATT
The DNA here is from genome assembly GCA_005239525.1 of Nicotiana knightiana. Taxonomy (NCBI): domain Eukaryota; kingdom Viridiplantae; phylum Streptophyta; class Magnoliopsida; order Solanales; family Solanaceae; genus Nicotiana; species Nicotiana knightiana. The sequence continues at coordinate 25,747 of ML404390.1, read as the reverse complement.
GGTGAGGCAGGATTTTTGTTAATCGTGATCGCATGGAATGGTTTGCGATCGCGTGAGTATGAGTGTTTGGTCAGTTCGATCGCGTGGTCTTGTTTGCGATCGCGTAGAGTTAAAGGGGCGCGTGGGTGAGTTGAGCTTTGATCTTCGCAATCGCGTGGAATTGTTTGCGATCGCGTGGGTTTAAGTCTTGATGAATCGCGATCGCGTGAGGTTGTCTGCGATCGCGTGAGGTTGTCTGCGATCACGTGAGGTTGTCTGCGATCGCGTGAGGTTGTCTGCGATCACGTGAGGTTGTCTGCGATCGCGTAAGGTAAATTGTGGGGCAGCAAGTTTGTTCTTCGTGATCGCTTGCCAAAGTTTGCGATCGCAGTGAAGAAATTATTTTAGCTGGGCAGAATGTTTAAAAGGCCGGAAGTGCGAATTTGGTTTTTATTTTCTCCATTTTTGCATGCCGACTTGAGAGCTTTTGAAAGAGAATTGAAGGGGAATCAAGGGAAATCATCTGGAGGTAAGAAATTCAACTTCATAACACGTTTCTATGTCAATTCTTAAGTGATTAAACCACAACAATTCTGGAAATTTAGCCAAAGTTGGGGAAGAAGGGTGCATGAAAAATTTATTTTCTTTTGAGGTTTTGAGTGGGCAATTGTGGTCCGATTTTGGTGTTCTTGGTATGTATAGAATCGTGAGAGGACGAGGTTTCTAATGATTTAAACATTATTTAATTCCGAGGTATGGGCCTGGGGCTCGGGTTTGGCCGAATTTCGAGATTCTTGTATAATTTGATAGTTTTCGATTGGGTTGTGTTCCTTGAGTATATATTGATGATGTTGAACTAGTTTTGGCTAGATTCGAAGCAATCAGGAGCCAGTTTGAGGGGCATGAGCATAGAGGACTGGTGTTGTGGCCCGGTGGAGGTAAGTAATGGTCTTAAATCTTGTTCTGAGGGTATGGAACCCCGGACTATATATTTTCTCACTGATTTTGGAAAGGCGCACATGTCAGATGACGAGTATGTAGCGCGCACTGATTTTTGGATTGGACTAGGTCCTCTCCGCGGCGACTAATGAGTTGCATATTTACTAAAAATCTTATGTTAAATTATGTTATAAAGATTTGTGAACTATTTGGGCTGTAAGCCGTGTTTGGGGCCTCGTGCCGATCTATTTAGACTCTTTGAGGGTGTTTTACTGCTTTTTTCCTCACTACATGTTGATGGTTTTACTCAGCATCAGTGTGCATACTGTTTTATTTGAAACTCAGCCTGATTTGCACTACATGAGAATTAAAATGATATTTTCGGGTCGAGTACCCTGTTCTATTGCTTCGCCCGAGGGGCTTTTCGAGTGGTTCCACCGAGTGTGGCCGAGGTCCAAGAGTGATAGTGAGGTGCTGAGTGATATTAGCGCTTGGGATGAAGGAGCCCCTCCGGAGTCTGTACACACCCCCAGTGAGCACACCGAGTGCGAGTGACGAGTGATTGGGAGGCATGAGTGACTGTGAGGTGCTGAGTGATTGTGAGGTGCTGAGGGATTGTGAGGTATGCCCGAGGGGCTGATTATGAAACATATTTTTGCCCGAGGGGCTACTATGATTTCTCTACATTCATTTGCATACCAAATCCTTTGTTTTAAAGTTGTTAAAAATGTGCATTCTTTAAAGGACTTTTTATGAAGTTGATTTTCAAGACATGATGATTTCGTATATCTATGTTATACCTACTAGAAAGTAAGGCTGTGTATATTGTGACTTGATGACATTTATTTTATGTGTTTCTTGCTTCTTAGACCTGATTTATTTTCATTAGTACTGAGTTGGCGTACTCACATTACTGCATGCACCTTGTGTGCTGATTCAGGTGTTAGGGCAGGGTGAGCTGTCTATCTATTCCAGAGATCCTCGGAGGTTTGCAAGGTGGTTGCATGCGTCCGCAGTCCTTCTCCCTCTCTTGTTTAATATTATAGAATTTATTTTTGTTGAGTTGTATAGTGATGTAGATGCTCATGACCAATGACTCCGGGTTCTCGGGAGTTGTATTTATTATTCAGTATAGTTTTGACTGTTTTTTATAATTGTTTAAAGGAAACTTTTATGGGTAATCAGTATAGTAAAAATGTAAAAAAAAGGAAGCTTATTATGATTTGAGTTTGAGTTTTGGCTGGCTTAGTTCTATGATAGGCACCATCACGACTGACCTGGATTTGAGGTCGTGACAGTGTGATCCCTAATTCGTGCATTACCTCTAGGTCGTTCATCTCGATCCTTTCTGGATCTTGATGAGGATGAGCCCGCATCTTTGCTTGGTGGTCTATACTGTAACCGAGTGATTTCGAACCTGGGATGAGTTTCTCGTACCTTTTTTTACCTGGCCTCCTGTCTGATTCGGAATGTCTGGAACCGATACGATCTTCATCTTTTGAAGAAGCAATGGTATCTTCTTCTATTCGAAGTTTAGTATTGTACCTGTTATAGACATCATTCCATGTTGTAGCTGGGAATTCTCTCAAGCTTTCCTTGAGTCTTCTCGTGGCTTCAGAACTTTTGCCATTCAAATTGCTTGCAAATTCCATGGCTGCCCAATTATCAAGCACCCTTGGTAGTAACATTCTTTCTCGTTGAAACCTGTCTACAAATTCACGAAGTAGTTCCATCTCTCCTTGTTTTATTTTAAGGATGTCCTCCATCCTTTTCTCGACTTTTTGCGCACCTGAGTGTGCCTTTATGAAAGAATCTGCAAGCTCAGCAAAAGAATCAATAGAGTTTTCAGGGAGAAAAGAATACCAGGTTAGCGCCCCTTTGGTAAGTGTTTCTCCAAACTTTTTAACTAGGACCGACTCATTTCTTGTTTTGTTAAGTCGTTTCCCTTCACTCCGGTGGTAAAAGCAGTCACATGGTCGCGTGGGTCGGTTGTCCCGTCATACTTAGGAACGTCAGGCATTTTAAACTTCTTGGGAATAGGTACGGGTGCTGCGCTTCGTTTCCAAGGTTGTTGAGAATATCTATCAACGTCAATGCCTTTGATAACAGGTGGTACTCCATGAATTTGTTCGATTCGATCATTTTGTTCCTTCACCTATTTCTGCAAAGTTAGTAATAAAGTCTGTAATTCAGAGTTATTAGACATACCTGGTCTCGCTTCGAGAGATTCATTAGGAGTATCTCCCCTTCCTGAGTTTGCCAACCCATACTGAGGATTTTCCACAGTGATGGTATTATTGGGGGCTGGTGTCAGTGGTATAGGTGATGCTACTGGTAATCCCCTCGCAAATTCTTGCAAAGCCTAGCTCACATACTCTGCAATCATTTGCTTTACACGATCTTGTTTTACCGTTTGATCAATATTATCGTTGTTGTTATTGGATCTTTCTGGGGATTGTTACCTTGAACCACGTGGGGTTCCTGAAGGTGATGGAACTGGGGTTCCATTCCTCTACTGGTTGTTGTCGTTGGAGTTCGACATAGTTCAGAGAATATCGCTTGAAAAGCAAACAAAGATTATCAGATTCCCGATAACGGAATCAATTTGTTTAACCAAAGAATTAGATCCTTTGACCAAAGCTATTTTTAGGATGAACACGGGTTTCTGATAACCAAGGCAAGACTGATAATTGTAAGTAATAAAGAAAAATCAATGAGATGCACGTAAAGTAAAGTGTATTGCAATAGTAGTTTGGATGTCCTTTACAAGTTATATTTTACTCCCTTATATAGGGAATTTCCTAATATAACGTCTGTCCTTTTCAGTGATTGAGCATTAATGAATAATTATGACATTAATGTAACGTTACAATGAGTAACTGTAACTGTTGTGTGAATGTTGTGTAACGTGTAGATGACTAATTGAAGATCTCTGAATCTTCCCCTTGTTTCGCCCAGATACATTTTGATCGTGTCTCTTCATCTTCTTAATTAGGTTGAGACTTCCGTAGCTAATTAACCCGTGAGTGTGATTTGCCGTGCCTCGTTGCCTCATATATCTTCATAGAGTCCCGTCCAGTTGTCGTGTCTTCGTTGCTCCACGTAGACTGCTGAGTCATCAAGATTTGTTACACGTGTGAAGCTTTTTTTTTTTTACCAATACAAGGCACATCCTAAGTTCATTGATATTTTCAGGAACTATGATTATGTTAGCTAACTAATCTGGATACCTCACTTCCCGGATTGGTCATATTTCAAGCAATTTAGATACATCATCCTTGTAGAATTGGTTGCAAGCGAAGGAAAGTGGTCGATTCTTCTTTTTCATTAGAGGGTTATTCATATCAACACTGAGCTTGTGAGTAACCATATTAGAACTAAGGGCCGAACCCAGGAGTACCATTCTTTCAGGTTGATTAGCTAAAAGAGGGACTTCCTAGCTCCATTTTTGAGTTTGCAATATCGTTATCCTCCAAAACTTTGAAGGCTCTCGGGACATTTTGTCATTTCGATTTCTCTCCCTCAAAATTGCTATCCTCATCCAACCTAGTGTTGGTTAATAACACTGGTTGTAGTAATTTCTATTTGGGATTCGCCCTTGCTCTACTTTGCCTGGTTGCTAGGACCAGTGAACTCATTTCTCGTGTTGTTGGTTGCTCTCCTCGTGTTTCTTTATCCCCCATATGGTAGAAAGTTTCACGACTTGGTGGAAGGTCTGTGGGACCACCTATATGAAGTGGAGTTGGGGCCTTCCTAGGATGATGTTGTAAGACATGTCACCGGTCATGACATCGAGCGTTGTATCTTGGATCGTTTATCTGACATAAATCGATAATTTGATTTTCCCCTAGGTCATCTCACTAGCCATTTGAACCCGACAGTAGCTTTGTGACCGAAATTATCTTATCGGCCAACTGCATCTCATCTAGAATCCAAAATTGGATGATATTGGCCGAATTACCTGGATCAATTATCACACACTTAATTTTTAGAATTTAAAAAAAGAAGAGAGATTACTAGTATGTCATTGTGTGGGTATGAGAGACCGTTGAAGTCGTTGCTGCTGAAAGTGATTGAATCATTCTTCGAGTAATCTCGATCTCTCTTTTCGGAGGAGAATGAGAATGTAGGTTTTTGGTAGGTCGAATAGGTAACACCCATGACCGTTTCCCCACCAAAAATCATATAGATGGTTCCTCACCATTTTTGGTTTATGCTTAGATTTTTCTTGGCCCGGTCATTGAAAAATTTCTTTAAGTGCCCGACCCTGATTAACTGTGCAACTTCGGCTCGCAGATGCTTGCAATCTCTGGTCAGGTTCCCATGAGTGTTGTGAAAATCATACCAAGCATCCTAGTTCTTCTTGTCTGGGTTGGAGCGGATATCCCTTGAAAATCTGGGCTCCTTGGTATCTTTCAAGGTCGTCACCAGTTCAGCAGGCCCAATGCTAAAGTTATATTTAGATAACCTTGGGGGCCTCAGATCCCTCGATGGTGGCCAAGTGGGCCCCGCTACATCTATCCTAGCCAATCCCCTTACTCCTGATAGGATTTGGTCTCGATCTGGATCCTTGTAGTCGAGGGAACGAGTAAGGTTCAAACCAACCCCTCGAATTCCTTCGCTCACATTTCGATATGTCTTTAGGCTTTTCTTAGAAGCAACCTCTCACTTCAATCGGCACCGGAACTCTAACGTCATCTTCAGCTTCCATCTTGTCTGAATACATATTTTTCACTTTGTTTCAAGTCTTGGTGGAGAATTCCTATAGGCTCTCCTTTATCTTTCATGAAGCATTGGAACCGTTTGGATTCAAACAATTGGTAAACGCTGTTGTAGCCCAATCCTCCGGTATCCCCGGCAATATCATTCTTTCCTATTGGAATATCCCCATAAAGCTTCAGAGCAACTTTCCCTCGTGCTGCTTTTATTTTGAAGATGTTTTCCTTGTAGGTTTTGACCTTTTGAGCCCCAACATGGGCTTTCACGAAAAATTCTGCAAGCATAACAAAAACATCAATAGAACATTTAGGTAAAAGTGTATACCAAGTTTAAGCTCCCTTTGTGAGCGTTTGGACAAATTTCTTGAGCATGACATATTCAATATCGTCCAGCTGTAAGTCATTCCTATTTATGCCGGTCTTGGGCCTCCACGTGCTCCTACGATGAAAGAGGCCATAGTGTTCTCCATACACGTCATGAATGTGTTTTATGCAGCCACCATGTTTCCTACCACCTTTTTGAGTCCGAAACTTTTCTTGTGATACATCCCTGTTACCCTGTAATGATGTCGGCGACCTTTCACGTTCACATATCGTTCTCTCTGGTACTCGTTGTCACCATCACTTTCATCATCAAGAACCCCGGGGCCAGCTGGAAGTCGGGCCTGACTTGCTTCATGCGAAGGGGGCTAGTTGTCCTCCTGCTTACGTCCCCCGAAGTGCTGCGAACCTTGTAGGTCCTCAAACACTAATTTAACAAAAGGCTTAAAGAAAAAGGATCAAAAGGATATCTCAACTACCTATTTCCAATGGTGGTACCAAACTTTTTACCAGGAAAACAAATGCTTTATTCGCTTTAATAGTTATTTTGATATAAGGAGTGGTTAAGGGAAAATGAATTGTGATCGATCCAAAATCCATTTCTTTCATAAAGATCCATAAAATGTGTATAAAAACTATGATAGAAATTATGGCAGTGACAAGCATTTTTCTTCCATAGATGCTATAGATAGAGAGAGAGTTAGCTTCTCTGAGAAGCTATTTGTATAAAACAAGAATGTGCCTTTTTAATGATAAGACCCTTTGACAGTGCTAAAAGGACGATTGAAAAAACGTCTCTGGTTCATCACAGAGCACGATGATGGCTGATGTCAGAGGGTTGGTGAGAATACGCTCCTGTTGACACCGAGGTCAAGGCCAAACGGAAAAGATCTGTTGATCCCGATGCCATTGCCTAACTGGTCAACTATGGTCTCGACCATTCCGAGACATCACAGTTGCCTCCAGACACTAACAATGACCTTGCCCCAATCGTGGCCACTAACAACAATACCATGAGCGCATGCTTTCTACTAGGCCACGACTTCCACATGCCACACTCCCATTGATCCACCTAACTGATCCGGATTTTCACCCAATACATGACAGCGCATATTTTGCTTTACAACGATAGCCATTAGGATTAGAGGTAGATCTAACTTATAAGTTATGTATTCACGTGAAATCGTTAATTTTTTCTCATATCTAAATAGGTATTAAAAAATTCATTAAACATCTTTAAATATTCGACTACGAATAAGATTATTATTGAACATTAATTTGAGAAAATTGTAAAAATTCATAAATTTTAATTTCTTAATCCACCGTAAAGACTAACAATCAACAAAACTTTATTAATGCATGGGCAGATAGATGGATAAGTGAAATGTCTGTCTAATTAAATGTTCTGTTTTTTACAAGTTGCAACTTCAATTCTCAAAGCTCACCAACTGGCCAATTTTCATTTAAGTTTTTCTAAGTATATCCCACAGTACGTGAACTACGAATATATCTATATCATTACAAAATTGTACGTAGGAGTAGTATAATATTTGGAAACTCAGCTTGACGTGTTCAACTAGTCAAAGATACACCTTGCTTTCTCTTTTCAGTACTATCTTATATGCCTAACTAATTGGCCGGTGAGACATTGATATAGCCTTCCAGGCAATAATCTAATCATGAACCTAATTCAAATGTTTGTGTGAAAAGACAATCGTTAATTTCTAGCAGAAAAGTACAATTAGGACTCAGGAGTAGCTACAATGTAAATTTCATCTCGCTTGCAAACATAGTTGGGCATTAAACATAAAATAGAGGTATCCAATATTGTAATCATCCTTGATCAACAAGAAGAATATATGCCCTGCGAGAGTGTATTACTTTAGATACTAATTAAGTGAATCTTAAATGAGGATTAAGTAACAGTAGTTTCATGTTAATGGCCAAAAATTACAAAATAAAACTTAAAAAAAGGATTTCCATTTGGAAATACTAACAAAATAGTGCAGAATTATTTATTTTACAACATTGTTAGCTACAAGGATTAACGTAACAGTCAAGAAAACTCAATGGCCTCGTCAAAGTGAAAGTCACTAAATTTATCAAAATCTTCCATATCACTAGAAAGAACTCGTTCAAAACAAGAAGAATGATCAGCCATTATAGAATCATGAGCAAAATCCTGCCATAGGTTGGAATCCATGGTTGATGATACATCACTTTGTACCTTAATTTCTTGATCTTGTTCTTTCACTGTTGAATCATGACTACTGTCAATAGTATCATGACTGCTAGGCAAATTTATTTGTTTTACTTCATAAGAAGGAGACTCCATTTCATGCTTTTGAATCTTTACTGAGTTGCAAGTGTGTTGGCCAAAGTATGTGGTGTGGTAAATGATTGGATTTTCTTGAATTGCTTGGACTTGTTTTGTGGCCCTGCAATCTTGATCGTACTTGTGTGTGCACCTAAAGTAGCACCTATAATTATCCACAAAGAGGCCAACATTAGTTTCACTAAAAGAATTTACATCATCATCAAGTTACTTAAAAATTATTTACTTAACTACTAAATGTAACGTTCATACAAAAAAATAGGATTAGCAAATTAAACGGATCAATAAGACATGTGACCTATTACAAGTTATGATAAATACAAAATTTAATTTACAAAAATATCAATAAGGTTTTATCCTTTAGTAATTAGAACACTTTTTCTTCAGTGATCTCAGCATTTTTCTAATATTAATATTAATTAGAAAGATAGTATCTATGTATGAAAAATTCGAACCTAATTTGCCGTGCTCCAAAAAGGGGGTGGG
>ML404390.1:794-16554 GCA_005239525.1 Nicotiana knightiana | reverse complement strand
GGGGGGGGGAGAAAGGAAGAAGCTTGTCGATTGAGTATATTTAGTAGGAATTTGGGCATAAAAATTACTCTTCCGTCTCAATTTATGTGAATCCTTATAATTGGGCAAATAATTTAAGGAAAAAGGATGGCTTTTGAATTTGGTGTAAAATAAGTCACATATATTTTGTGTGATGATAAATAATTGCATAAAAATAAATTATTTCTAAATAAAAAAAGATGGGCCATTCTTTTAAGCACATATTAAAAAAAAAAAAAATTCATGAACAAACACATTTTTTATTTAAAAAAAGAATTTTTTCTAATGGACAACTGGGTCCTTAATATACCTTGGATACTTTGAATTGAGTATATTCTTCTGCCCATATTTCCTCCATGCACAACCATCTTCCACTGTTGCAGATTCTCTCATCCATGAACCTGATGTTTTCCTGCAAACCCCAAATTAAGCTCATTAGTTTAATTTAAACATGCATATTATATGTGATGGTAATTAACTAGGAATTTAGGATAAGTTGCTACAATATTATTGATCCATTTCTAGTGACACACTTCTATAGTTGAAGACTTTTTCTTTTTTTAAAATCTTAAAGCTCTCATTTGAGTTTTAATGACATGTTCTTGTAATCATATATAAAAATGGTATGTGCCGTACCAAATCTAAACCCAATCAAACACAACGTTGAAAAATACTTAATTAATTACCTTCTCTTGTAGCAACCTCTGCAATCTTTCCCTCCTTGTTTGTCCTTCTTCTTCTTCTTCTTCTTCTTCAATTCATCAGAAGTAGAATAATCTTTGGACTTCCGATCATCGGAATCAGCTTGATCAACCTCCTCGATCTGGAATGCTAAATCCCAAGTATTTAACTCAGTGATAGCTTCACTAAAAGATCTCCAAATTTTGAGAAGAAGTTCATCAGCTGAAACTGACCCATGATCTGCAATAGGGTGTTGAAATAATGCTTGAAGTTGGGTTGCAAATCTTTTTCCTTCAACCAGTTCTTTGATCACTCTAATTTTACGTTGGTTTTGATGAACTAATGGCTTCTCCATTTTAACTTAAATTTAGTTTTTTTTTTTTTTTTTTGGTGTGTGTGTGTGTGTGTGTGTTTTGGATAAGAAGTGAGAATTTGGTAGTGTTATTTAAGAGTGAAATGGAGAAGATGAAGGAAAGAGATAAGAACGTGACAGGAAACTCCGAGGAAGCACTGACAAATAGGAAAAAGAAAATCTGGATGCTTTTTTTTTTTTTTTTTAATTCTTCTAGAATTTGATGTCAGCAAGTGACTCCAATAATGACGTCAAAATATTTTTTGTTGGCTGATTTATGGTAGTACTAATCGGTTTTGCCCTATCATTTTATTAATCTTGGAAGTCTGCCGACAAACGTGCCTATCATTCTTCTCTTTTTCTTCGACATCTTTTCCTTTATTATAATAACAACAACAACAATAACAAAACTCGATCCCCTCTTGAGGTTTTAGTTTTAACACATACCTTATTTATAATTTCAAATATTACAGAAGAACTCTCTTCTGTAGTATTTGGTGCTACAAAACCGTTTTGTAACTTAAACATGGAAAAATTTGTCCCTTTATTTTAATTTAATTTATGTTCTCGGTTTTTACATAAACATATTAACTGTTGTTATCATTAGATGCATGTATTTATTCTTCACTTCATTCAATGTATAATGTTGTTAGCACTATCGAAATCAGAAATTTCTCCGTAGGTATTCAAACTTGAAAAAAATAAAAAAAAATTCTGACAAATGGTATACAATATATGTTATATACTTCTAAAACCTAATATTTTACTTATGTAAATAGGATAAGTTTTCAACGAATGGTGGTTAATTGAGCACCCTTATAAGAGTGTAGCTTCATCCCTGGCTACCGGTATAATTTAATTTACAAGTACCAAAACTAGCTCTTACACTCTTTTACTACTATTTATATAGAAAAACTATATTCTCAGCATTTATGAAATTATAATCTAATCCTATCATCTTTTATTATACTTTTAAAATAATATTTATAAGTAAATACAAAAATACACATGAAAGTAATTAAGATTTTAATGGAAAAGGAAAAACAAGCCTTAAAAGGAGTGGATCACTATCTTTTTCATTTTTTCGTTTTCCAATTAGATTTCTTCGTTATTTTGTGTGTCCGGATATAACTTCAAAATAAACGAACGGACTAAATACATGCATTCAATAGCACATATAATAATCAAAACAAAGAGTTAATTGCTTTGTAGTCAAAGTAGAAGAGATTATAATATTAACAAAGGGTACACCTACTAATTTTAAGTTAAAAATAGTTTTGTTACACTTGTATTAAATTTTTGGAGGTGGTGTACTACAAGTCGAAATCTCTGAGGAAATTTGTGAGATTATTTTTCTTTATTTCATGCCTTATCATAGATTGATCTACGCTTAATTTATGTGAGACAAGTTAATAAAGATCCAAACTCAAAAGTTTAATCAAGAGCTAAACAGAATTAATCAATTCGCATAAACTGAGTTCCTTTCTAAGAAATAAGATTGAATATTTAATTAATTCTTCATGTGGCCTTCTAACCCACAAGTATGGTTCGTTGCACTTGATTTATATATCATTGTCTGACAAGTATGCGTGACAATTAGGGAAAAAGAGAAATGCCTTATTTTTTCCTTGTTTGTTAAATTAAAGTGGGAGAGAAGTAGGTAGGATAATAAATAACAATTGTTGGATCCGCTGTTTAACCAAAAATAGACTTCTCGGCCAAAATCAATATCTAAAAGAAATCGGGCTACTGATAATCAAGATTTACTTCATATTTTCAACAATTTAAAAGAAAAGATCAAGGAATAGGAATAATTGATAAAGAAAATATGAAATGAACTAATAATCACTCCCAAAATTACGGCTTAGAACTTTGAGAGTAAAGCAAAGAATAACTGTATAAATTTCAATAATAATTATTTTCTTGCCATTACAAATGACATTTTAGTTCTTATATAGGAGCATACAATTATAACGGTCCTCTTACTTAATTTTGGCTCACTAATGATACTAATTACCTTGATTTCCCATTACCATTTACAACCGTAACTGAAATATTTATGAATAAAGATTACTTATAACTGCATCGATTTCCCTTCCTTATTTATGATAGGTTTGTGTATCTTCCTTTCTGCACAGCCTTGTCGTTACATTGATGTTCCACATACCATGCACCGCCAGCTTATTGATAGTCCACATGTCATGTCTTTTTTCACTAATATAAATAGTCCCCCCACTTTCTGAATATTCTCAATTGAATATTCGGGAAGTGGTAAGTCTTTATGGCGGCAATTTTTTGCCGCCGTTTCTCGAGTATCATTAAGCCTCCTTTAGAATATGTCACATTTATTTAATGCCCATGCCATGTGGCTTCTTATAATTGGTTCTGCAGTTTCTCGGCGCTTTTTTAGGATTTTTTCTGCGGATGTCACGAAGTGAAGGTTCCATTATGACACTTTATAATGACCAATTTTAACGACGATTGTATCTCCTTATAAATACTTCATCCTTTTTGATTTCTTGAAACCTTTTTCCTTCTTCTCTGTATCCACCATCTTAACACTCTTCGTATTTCTGTACCTTTTCTCTGTATTTTCTTTGTTAAACATGTCTTCTTCAACACCAGACCATCGCATAGTTGTGATCGTCGACGAGCTTGCTCCTTCTGCTGCCTCTACTAGGACTAGGAGAGGTGGTAGACTCTGCAACCTTGGTTTGTTATCTACTCGTGGTTCTTCTTCTCTAAGTAGTTCCGCCAAGTCATCTTCTTCTAGACCTAGGGCTCCTTTGACCCCTAGATCTTCTTCTAAAAATAGGGACTTGAATGAACCTATGCATGAGCCTATGGTTTCTGAGATTGTTCCACAAGAGTTTTCTGTTGTGTCAGATCGTGAGACCATGAAGAATCAAGTTTCTTCTATAGCTTCCCTTAACCATGCTGAACTTTACCCAAGTTTAATCACTCATGGTATTCTTTCTTTAGTTCGACGAGAATATCATTGGAAACAATATTTCCCAGTTTTAATTCATGGCGTCAATCAAAGAATGACGTAGACATGAAAAGGAAATAATTTGAGGAAGTTTTATATTTTGAACTTTCAAATAAATAGATTTCATACAGCATTTTCAAAATTGTTCATACAACACACTCATAATTGCTTCCATTGTAGCAGGTTTACAAATTCGGGTCTATTCTACCGTTACTAAATTTATGGCCTTAACCTACAAACTCGTGGGAATATCTTGCATCTTTTTTGCGAGTTCGAACTCCTGTGAAAAGTTTTCAAGGTTTTCTTCAAGGTTTTGATTCAAGCTGAACTATGTCCCTGTTTCCTTTTCCTTACTTTTATATGCATAGTCCCCCCCCCCCCCCCCCCCCCCCCCCCCCCTCCCAGTGTTGGAGCTTTGAAATATTAAATTCGAACATTAGATCACTCCTTTATTTTGGTCCTTTCCCTGAAAAGAAAAATATAAACGGGACTCGGAGGTAATTTCTTAGATGATGACTGCATAACCCTTTTCCCCATCAGAAAAGGTGTAACCTAGACCGGGAACAATTCAGTATTCCACGTGTCTTTCGAATTTAATACAATCATTTGGTCCGGTCCAGCTTTTTGCTCATCATCTAAAATGGTTAGTAAAATTCAAAAGCACAAAATAAAATCGAACTTGCGTGATACCTGAACGTGGATCTTATCTTCATTTTAGAAGTAACACTTTTTCAAATGGAATGCATTACATTTCGACAGTAATACCTTTCCATTCATGGTTTCCAACTCGTATGCTCCACTCCTAGTGATGCCTCTATCCTTATATGGGCCTTCCCAATTTGGGCTCAATTTTCCTGCATTCGCTGCTTTTGTTGATCAGAACACCTTTTTGAGGACGAAGTCAAATCTTGAAGTACCTCAAAAAAGCTTTCCTGTTATAATATCGTTCAATCATCTGTTTTTGAGCCGCCATTCAAATTAATGTTGCTTCTCTCCTTTTTTCTAATAAACCCATATTTATCTGCAACTCTTCCTTATATGTCTCTTCAGTGGCATACGTGTACCTCGTACTTGGTTAACCTATATCTACCGTAATCAAAGCTTCTGCACCACATACAAGTGAAAATGGAGTCTCCCCGTACTAGTTTTTGCGGTTGTTCGGTAAGCCAATAACAACCCTGGTAATACTTCTGGCCATTTGCTTTTTGATTCTTCCAATATCTTCTTTAAGTTATTGATAGTAACTTTATTTGTTAATTCAGCTTGTCCATTGGCAGCAGGGTGGTACGGATTTTATTCGTTTGATTTGCCAACTTTGAAAGAATTCTTTGATTTTCGCGCCTATGAACTGTGGGCCATTGTCACATACAATTTTCTTTGGAACTCCAAATTGACATATAATATTTCGCCAAATGAAATCCTGACTTCTTTTTCCCGCACATGTTTGAAAGCACCTGTTTCTACCCATTTTGATAAATAATGTATTAAAACTAACAGAAATCGTACCTTTCCTTTATCTTGAGGCAACGACCCTATGTCCATGTCCTATTTCTTGAAGGGCCATGGTGAAATAATTGAATGTAACAACTCTGCGGTCGATGCATGTTATTGGCATATCGTTGACATTTATCGCAACTAGCTACAAAGTTTCCTGTTTCTTCTTCCATTTTTGGCCAATAATATCCTGCTCTTATTACTGTTTTCACCAACAATCTTCCCCCGACGTGATTACCATAATGACCCTCATGTACTTCTCTCATTACTTAATCCATTTGTGATGCACTGAGGCACCGTTCTAAAGGTCCACCAAACATTTTGCGATATAAATTTCCACGAATTAAGCAGTACCAAGCAGCTTTCTACCATAGCAATTGTGACTTCTTCTTATCTTTAGGCAAGATACCATACTGCAAAAAGTTTACAAATTCGTTTCTCCAATCCCAAGTTAAATTATTAAAATTTACCTCACTCTTGGTTTGATCAAGTGCCAAATGAAACAAATATATCTCAATGGCATTTTCTGCATTTGTTACATCCTTGGCAGACGCGAGATTTGCCATTGTGTCTGCTTCTGCATTTTTCTCCCTGGGTATTTCCACGACTTTCATGTCTGAAATTGTCTTAGCAATTCTCGTACCTTTTTCAGGTATTGCTGCATTCGCCTCTCTCTTGCCACAGAAGTCCCTGAATTTGATTAACCACCAACTCGAGTCACTTTTGATCACAATTTGTTTGATACCAAGTTCTCGTGTCAATTCCAAGCTTGCAATCACAACTTCAACTCTGCCTCATTGTTAGTGATTGGATAACATTTTATTGCTTATCTTATGACTTCACCTGAGGGTGGAATTAGAACAATTCCTAAACCAGCTCCTTTAACATCTGAGGAATCGTCAGTAAACAGAGTTCAAGTCCCCAGACTAGCTCCGGTAAATAACTATAGTTCTTTCTCTGCCTTAGGAACTAAATCCGCTACGAAATTTGCTAACACCTGCGATTTTATTGCAGTTCTAGGCTGATATATGATATTATACCCATTGAGTTCTATTTCCCATTTAGTTAGTCAACCTGATAATTCTTGTTTATGCAGTATGTTTTTTAAGGGGAAAGCAGTTGTAACAGAAATAGGATGACATTGAAAGTAAGGTCGTAACTTCCTAGATGCCATAATATACTCTAACACGAGCTTTTCTAGGTGTGGATACCGTGTATCAGCATCTAATAAAGATTTACTAACATAACAAATTGGGGATTGTTTAACTTTATCTTCTCGTACCAACATCGCACTTACCGCATCAAGGTAAATGAGCAATCTTTCACCGTCTTTTGGTTTGTCCAACAGAGCGGGTTTGATAATACAACTTTAGGTCCTTGAGAGCTTGCTGGAACTCGTCAGTCTATTATAACTTATTTTGATTCTTCAGCAATGAAAAAAATTTAAAACATTTTTCTGATGACTTTAATATAAACCTCCGCAGAGCTGTTATCCTACATGTTAATGTCTGCACTTTTTTCTTACTCATGAGTATGTTCTGGTATATCCCCAATAGCTTTGATCTGTGCGGGATTCAATTCATTACCTTTGTTAGAAACAAGAAAACCCAAAACTTACCTGACGCCATACCAAAAGCATTTTTTTTTTAGGTTTAACTTCATGTTGTACTTTCGGAGAATCTCAAAGGTGTCTGACAAGTGTTGAAAATGGTCCCCTGCTTGTGTCGACTTGACCAACATATCGTCTATGTAGACTTCCATAGTTATTCCCAGATGTTCTTGGAACATTTTAGTCACCAATCTTTGATATGTAGCTCCAGCCTCTTTCAAGCCAAATGGCATGACATTGTAACAATAAATCCCTCTATCTGTGATAAACGAAGTTCTTTCTTCATCTAGAGGGTCCAATTTTATTTGGTTATAACCTGAAGATGGGTCTAAAAAACTTAAAAGTCATGACTTGTAGTAGAATCAATTAATTGATCTGTATGTGGTAAAGGAAATGAATCTTTAGGACAAGCCTTATTTAAATCAGTATAGTCTATGCAAACTCACCATTTTTCATTCTTTTTTGTAACCACAATGGTATTGGTTAACCAATCAGGGTACTTTACCTCTCGTATTGAACCAATTTTTACAAGCTTTTGTACCTCATCCCAAATCACTTGATTTTTGAAGGACCCCTACTTCCTTTTCTTCTGCTTGTGAAGGATCCTCATTCATCTTATGAGCCATCACCTCCGGTGGTATACCTGTGATATCTGAGTGCGACCAAGCAAAGCAATATGCATTAGCTCGTACAAATCCAATTAACTTACCTTTCATTTCTATGCTTAAATTTGCTCCGATGTAAACTTTTTTGTCTGGCCAGTGGACAAATAATATTATAGCTTCGAGCTCCTCGGTAGTTGTTTTAATATTTTCATTTTCTTCTGGCTCTTGAATAACATCGGGTCTCGAATCAACATCAGTTTGTCCTTGCATGTCTTCAGTTGGGGTTTTAGCAACAGTGTCCTCAACCAAATTCTATAATTGCAATTTCTCGTTTGCATCATTGGATACCATGTTTGCGATCACCACTGAGTTGATACTTTTTTAAGCTTGCTGATCTCCACGGATTTGACGGATTCCCCACTATGAAGCAAATTTGATAACTTGATGTAATATGGAAGGGACAACGTCCATATCATGAATCCACGGTCTTCCCGTAATTATATTATAGGTCATGTCCGCGTCTATCACCTAGAACTTTGTATCCTTGATGACCCCTTCTACAAATGTGGTTTGTATAACTTCCCCATTTGTAATAACGCTTGAATTATCAAACTCGGACAATGACCGCGCTTTTGATACGACCTTATCATTAGCTTGCATTTCATTTACCACGTAAAATGATGTTCACTTAGCTACCTGGATCAATCAAAACTTATTTTACGTTAGTATCATGTACAAGTAAAGATATTACCAGTGCATCGTTGTGAGGAATCACCAAGCCGTCCATATCCTCATCATTGAATGTTATACTGTCTCTATCCAAGTCCTGGCAAACTCACTTTCCGTGAGTGACCGTGACTTTTGATGTCTTTTTTGCGGCTGTATATGTTACTCCATTGACCTCATCTCCCCAAGTTATTACCTTGACTGTTCTTTTTGGTGATGGAGGTTTTGGGGGTTCTTGTATGTTCTTCATGTATGATTGTCTTCCTTTCTCACTGAAGAGATCTGTAAAATATCCCTGCTTCAAATGCTCGACCTCTCCTTGCAGAAGCCTACAATCTGTTGTTCTATGGCCATGATCACTATGAAATTCGCACCAAAAATTTGGATTTCTTTTTCTTGGATCTGATCTCATTTCTTTATTCCATCGCACCTTATCCCCCATCCCTCTTAAAACAGCCACTAACTCGGAGGTACTGATGTTAAAGCAGCAATCTCATATTCTTACTTGTGTATTGGAATCATTGCTTCGGTCATCTTGTTCCTTTTTGAACCTGGATGAAGAACTCGTGTCTTTTTGCCTTGGTCTTGAATCAAATCGTGCACTCTCCTATTTAGATCGAGAGTCTCGCCCTGCAGGTCCCATGTACGGCTCGTATCTGTTTTTACCAAACCTTCTTTCTGATTCTAAATGTCTCGATCCTGGCCTCTCATCAGCCCTTGGTTGTGCGACCGTATCTTCTTCTATCCGCAACTTCGTACTGTACCTGTTGTACAAATTGTTCCAAGTTGTTTCCGGAAATTATCGAAAGCTTTCTTTCAGCCTCTTCGTGGCTTCTAAACTTTTCTCGTTCAAGTCGCTTGCAAATGCCATAGTCGTCCAGTTATCAGGTTGTCCCGACCCAATTTACCCTTCATTGGGTGTCTTGATGGCACCTAGTCTTTGGGACTAGGTAAGACTAACATTATCATAATAACAACAATATTTAAACTAACATATGACAATTACGAAATAGAAATCTCTATACAATTTTACAATCCCAAAACCGGTAGTACAAGTCATAAGCTCTACTGAGTTTGCTAAATAAACCTCTAAATACAATTGTTTCGAACCAAGGATAAATAGTGTAAATACAACATCAGAAGGTGACTCTGAAGCCTGTGAACGCAGCAGTAGGTTTACCTTGAGTCTCCACAGCAAAATCCGCACAGCTAACAAGCAATTGACTAACTCCGATAACCTGGATCAACACCCAAATATGCAGAAGTGTAGTATGAGCATGCCACAGCGATACCCAACAACTATCAAGACTAACCTTAGTGGAGTAGTGACGAGGAATAGTCAAGAAACCTACTGGACTAAATAACATGCGCGAGTATAAGTGTAGGACTAACAGAATACGATATCTCTATAAAGCTAGGCTAATGACAACGATAATATGGTACTTGCAATAAGAAATAGAAACAACAATTAGTAGCGGAACACAACAATTAATAACACAGTAGAGTAAGTTGAACACAGTCTAAATCCGGTGAACACAATTAAAAGAAGGACATGTAGCAACTAGATGAAAATAACCATTTTTACATCAGGTTTTATCCAATAATCTGCACGAGGCACCGAACCTCAAAATATTCATAATTCACGGGTTCCAATTTGTGAACCCTAAACACTTGGTATCTTGTGCCTTCATTACAACCAATAACTGTACGGATGACGCACGTGCCAATAGAACTAGACGAGGGAGTGTAGAAATGATCAATAACATCGGGATCCATTTTCTTGAATCATTAGGGGTGATTAACTATGCGTATGCTTGTGCCAGTGTTCTATAGCAGTTCAGGCTAGCTAATAAGAATAGAAATAATGAATGACTTATAAGAAACGATCACCACGAAATGAACACGGTATAACTCACACAGGGTAGGCACGCCACTACACAAATAACAACAATAACAATGTCCCAAGGCCATCACAAGTCATCAAAATCAATCCCCTACATAGCCCACCTTGTCTCGCCACGTGCACGATAATAAAGTAAATGCCCGCATTTTCTCGCCACATAATAATATTTTTGCCTTGTCTCGCCACATGCGCAACCCACATATATAGCCTGCCTTGTCACGCCGCATGTGAAAATATCAATAGTAACAATAGCATGACACAAACCTCGTGAAACACCATAACATCCGCACGGTAGAAACCTCGTGCATCACAATAACAACCACACGGCAGAAATCTCGTACATCACAATAATAACTGCACGTCAGAAACCTCGTGCATCACAACAACAAGTACAACAACGACAATGACAATAATACAAGAGTATGTCAAATAAATTAACTCTGAAATTCCAAAACTCAAAGAAACAGAAGAAACGAACTCACAAGGAAAGACACAACAGAAAATAATGATACCACCTAACAATAGCTCAACAGGGAAGAGATATTATGTAGTAATGACCTCCACATAAGTCCAATTCAACAACAAGGGAGATATCACGAGTCGATAATTCCAAATAAGGATAAGGCAACTATGATAAAGGATAACTAGCTTCATTTAGGATTTAGTAATCACGAAAGAGGTACAACAATTACAATTAAGGATAAGCAGCGGAAAGGATAATCATGGCCTCAATTAAGGATAAATAATTACAGAAGATATAATAATAATTTCAAATAAAGATAAGCAGTTAGGACAGGATAGCATGGCAATCGAAGAGGCAACAACTTTAGTTAAGGCACACAAGAGTCAAATAGGCAATAAGAGTGGAACATGAAGCAAATAATTCCAAATAAAACACGTAGAGGTGAAACTAGTAATTGGGAAAACTTAACATAATAAAGCAACTCGTATCTAATGAACATAAGAACCTACGAGCCCTAAAAGGTCAATTTTCCACAAATAAGCTCGTGCACGTACTCGTCACCTCGTGTACACGGAATTTACACAAAAAATTAGCATAAAAGACTCAAATCCTAAGGGGGTAGTTCCCCCACACAAGGTTAGGCAAGATACTTACCTCAAAAAAGATAGACTGACACTCTAAAATGAACTTCTCGAGTGAAATGACCTTTGAATGGCTCAAATATAGTCAAAATAACTTCAAAGAATAACTAAAACTCATAAGAAACCCGAACGCCCGTTCCGGTACGAGTTCAACCATACTAAAATTATCATATTATGATACCAATACGTCCCTCAAATCATCATTTTATATTTTCAAAGTTTTCTTCAAAATCCCCATTTTCCTCAACACAAGACACTAATTTAATGATAAAAATAAAGATGAAAATCATGAAATATAATAAATTCTAGGTGAAGAACACTTATCCAATTGTTTTTCTTTAAAAACCCACAAAGAATCGCTCAAAACCGAGCTCTAGAACTCCAAAAATGTTTAAAATGGCTAACCCTTGGATAGAGAACTATATATTCTATCTAGGTGTTTAATGAATCGCGATCGCGGAACATTCCTCGTGATCGCGAAGAAGAAGAATAAAGACTGCCCAAAACGACCCTGCGCGAACGCGAAGGCGCAAATGTGATGGGTAAGGACAGCAACCTACGCAAACGCACAAAGAGGTAAACGAACGCGAAGAGAGGGAAGTGCACAAGTACGCGATCGCAAACCTTACAATGCAAAAACGAAGAAGGAAAATATGGCAGGTCAGCATATCTACGTGATCGCGACAGGCACTTCGCGATCGCGACTGGCGCTTCGGGATCGCAAAGAAGGTTATCAGACACTAGAAACCAACAACTCAAAACCTGAAGAAATGGCCCATAGCGTATCCAAAATACACCTGAGGCCCCCATGACCCTATTTAAACACACCAACAAGTTCCATAACCTAACACGGACTCGCTCGAGGTCTCAAATATCATTAAACAATGTCGAAACTATTAATCACACAACTCGCTCCAAAACCTATCAAATCAACCCGGAATGACGTCAAATTTTGCAGGCAAGTTTGAAATGACATAACGGAGTTGTTCCAACTCTCAGAATCGCATTTTGACCCCGATATCACCAAACTAAACTCTTGGTCAAACCTCTCAACCTTCCAATTCAATTTTCGCCGAAATGCTTCAAATTATCCTATGGACCTCCAAATCCAAATCCAGAGGCACGCCTAAGTCAAAAATCACCATACAAAGTTGTTGAAATCATCAAAACCCCATTCTAGAGTCGTTTACATAAAAGTCAAATCTCAGTCAACTCTTATTGCTTAAGCTTCCAAATCTAGAATCCTTCATCCAAATTGGCTCCGAGTCATCCGGTAACTGAACTCGACCATGCATGCAAGTCATAACACATAATACGAAGCTATTCAAGACCTTTTGCTTCCAAACAGGACTTTAAATTCTCAAAACGACTGGCACGATCGTTACACCCCCCTCTTAAACAAACGTTCGAAGAATCGTTCAGAAGTCATCAATCACTGGATGTGTTCATCCAACATACACCTGCGGGTGACCCCACGTCACCCTAATCCACATAAACCTGATGAAACCACCTCAACTGTAATTTATCCCTTCCACCAACACCAATAAAATTAGAGTCAAGACTTCCACCATTCGCTCGTCTCCAAAAGACCCGATTCCCACATTCACACCCAATATCAACCTCAACTAGTTGCAACCACTTATGCCTACACCCATAAAGTACAACCACACAACGTGACACATACAATATAGGCCCATAATAACTGTTCTGATCAGAACAACTACCCATAGTCAAATCCAGCACCGATAATTAGCCTCATATCCGTCAGAACCCTGTTTCCAACCTCCACAACACTGACAACGGTGCAAGAAACATGAATACCTTATATGAAACATCTGAATCCAATTCCCAAGCCATGCTGAACCGAATGTCATGTCTGAGGTATTCAGGACCATGCATGCAAGTCATAACACATAATACGAAGCTATTCAAGACCTTTTGCTTCCAAACAGGACTTTAAATTCTCAAAACGACTGGCACGATCGTTACACCCCCCTCTTAAACAAACGTTCGAAGAATCGTTCAGAAGTCATCAATCACTGGATGTGTTCATCCAACATACACCTGCGGGTGACCCCACGTCACCCTAATCCACATAAACCTGATGAAACCACCTCAACTGTAATTTATCCCTTCCACCAACACCAATAAAATTAGAGTCAAGACTTCCACCATTCGCTCGTCTCCAAAAGACCCGATTCCCACATTCACACCCAATATCAACCTCAACTAGTTGCAACCACTTATGCCTACACCCATAAAGTACAACCACACAACGTGACACATACAATATAGGCCCATAATAACTGTTCTGATCAGAACAACTACCCATAGTCAAATCCAGCACCGATAATTAGCCTCATATCCGTCAGAACCCTGTTTCCAACCTCCACAACACTGACAACGGTGCAAGAAACATGAATACCTTATATGAAACATCTGAATCCAATTCCCAAGCCATGCTGAACCGAATGTCATGTCTGAGGTATTCAGGACCATGCATGCAAGTCATAACACATAATACGAAGCTATTCAAGACCTTTTGCTTCCAAACAGGACTTTAAATTCTCAAAACGACTGGCACGATCGTTACACCCCCTTCTTAAACAAATGTTCGAAGAATCATTCAGAAGTCATCAATCACTGGATGCGTTCATCCAACATACACCTGCGGGTGACCCCACGTCACCCTAATCCACATAAACCTGATGAAACCACCTCAACTGTAATTTATCCCTTCCACCAACACCAATAAAATTAGAGTCAAGACTTCCACCATTCGCTCGTCTCCAAAAGACCCGATTCCCACATTCACACCCAATATCAACCTCAACTAGTTGCAACCACTTATGCCTACACCCATAAAGTACAACCACACAACGTGACACATACAATATAGGCCCATAATAACTGTTCTGATCAGAACAACTACCCATAGTCAAATCCAGCACCGATAATTAGCCTCATATCCGTCAGAACCCTGTTTCCAACCTCCACAACACTGACAACAGTGCAAGAAACATGAATACCTTATATGAAACATCTGAATCCAACTCCCAAGCCATGCTGAACCGAATGTCATGTCTGAGCCCATCAATGAACCTACGGACTTTCTCTCTAACTGTAGCGACCAAAGCATGTGCATGTCTAGCCCAATCACTGAATCTAACGTCATACTCTGATACTAACATAGCTCCCTAGCGCAAATTCTCAAACTCCGCGTACCATGCACCACGAAGGGACTGAGGTACAAACTCTTTCACGAACATCTCTGAAAACTGAGCCCATGTAAGTGAAGCTTCCTCGACCGGGCTATCCAACTCATATGCCTGCCACCACTGATAAGCCGCTCCCCTGAGCTGGAACATAGTAAAAGCAACCTCACTCGCCTCCACAATACCAATAGTACGAAAAATGCGGTGACACTCCTCTAGAAAAACCGTGTGCACCCTCTGAAGCCAAACCACTAAAAGTATGAGGGTCATACTTCTTGAACCGAGAAAGTCTAAGTTGTTCTTCCTCAAATGTTGTTGCCCTAACCATGGGCTGAACTGGAACCACAGGTTGTGTCGCCATGACACCTGGAACCTGACCAACGTGAACTCGCTGCTCTGGAGTGTGGGTGACGGGAGTCTGAGTTCCTCCCCTGGTCTGTGAAGTAGCTGGTGGAACTGGAATCAACCCTGCCTGAGCCAATGTACCAAACATGTTCAGGAACTGTGCTAAGGTCTTCTGAAGTCCGGGGTTAACAGTAGGCACCTCTGGTACCTGTCCCCTAACTGGAGCTACTGGTGGCTCCTTAATTGCTGCTCGGGTAGGTGCCCTAGCTATGACATGTGCTCCTCTTCGGCCTCTGCTCTACCCTTAGTGACACCTGCTCCGGGGGTAGCGTCATCAGTAACTTCAGCACGTGTTCTCACCATCTGTGAGAAAATGGAATGATAAAAGCTCAAACTTTGATATCAATAAACTTGCACAACAGGAATGAAGGAAGTCAAACTATCCTAATAGTTTTGTAGCCTCTCGAAGATAAGTTCAGACGTCTCCATACTGATCCGCAAGACTCTACTAAACTCGCTTATGGCTTGTAGCACCTATCAAAATTTGATCACGCTCAACTATGTCTTCTATAAAGACTAAACGGGCGTTGCAAATATAATCCTGGGGTATTATGCCCAGAGTCGATCCCTCAGGGAATTGACGTATCAAGCAGGCTGTTTAAATTAGTAATCAGTTGTCACCTGATGTTGTTTAAGTTACTAATACTAAATATTAAAAG
>ML404389.1:0-23506 GCA_005239525.1 Nicotiana knightiana | reverse complement strand
AATAGGCCAACATAATCCTTTATAAACTCAAAACATAGGCCGGCCAGGCCGTACAATCCTTTATATACACGACATATGTCTACAAGCCTCTAAGAGTACATAAATATCATAAAGGTCGGGACAGAGTCCCGCCTTACCAAACAATACGTGTTTAAATCATTCTAACCAAACGAGCAACTCCGAAGAAAATGGAGCGCAACAACATCTTCCGCTGAGCTGGTAGCCTACTTGGAGGGTTCTCGACCTGTCTATCAGGACCTGCGGGCATGAAACGCAGCGTCCTCGGGAAAAATGGGCGTCAGTACGAATAATGTACCGAGTATGTAAGGCACATAAATAAATACATAAGAGACATGGAAGAGATATAGAATAATTGACTCAACCGGTATGTCTGGATAACTCTGTAAATAATAAATCACTTTTAGTATCATGCATATGCGTATGAATGTCATGTCGTGCATAGATATATTTTTCATAACATCATCAGTCTCTGAGGGCATCCCATCATATCATATCAGCCATTGTGGTCAAAATCATCATCGTATACCAGCTGATCAGGTGGTGGTGCGTATATAAATCCATAACTTTTCCCATATCCCATATACATATACATACATATATACGCGTATATAACGCCGTTTGAATCATATATATATATATATATATATATATATATATATATATATATATATATATATATATATATATACACGTAACGCCGTTTGAATCATATTTTAGCCACTGTGGGCAACATCACCATCATATACCAGCTAATCAGGTGGTGGTGCGTATATAACGATGTAAACTCTTCCCATATCCCATATACATATATTTACATATATATGCGTATATAACGCCATCTGGTCATGGGTCAATGCACATGTATGAAATGTATGAAATGCATATGAAATACGTCAATAAAATCTCTCGGTACGGCATAAGGCTATTATGCCTCTGATTAATATCATGAAATAAACTTTACCAACATACGTATTTTCGAGACCCATGAACAGAAGATAATAATAATTCACATGGGGAATATATACACACCCCTAGTATTTCTATGAATAGAGTAATTTATGAAAATCATGAGTTTGCTCGTTTCTTCCGTATTATTTGGACCATACCAAAAGAAAGAAGGGATAGCCTTAACATACCTAGAGTAGGGAAAAACTTCGTATAATATTCTTGGAGAAGAATGCACCGTACTCCTTTAGATCCGCAAAATTTTACGTTGCTATGATTCTTAAAAATTCTCATTGGAACCTTGTGGAGAATTTGATTGCAATTCCTACTCCATATATTCTAACTTCCAGATGCTAATCCCTTGCTTATATATGCTTACAAAATGATACAGATACGATATGTATTGTTACATTAGGTTCAAGCCAAGCTAATTTTGGCAAATGGACGAAAGGTTTTCTGTTTATGTGAACCAAGAAAGGATTTAAGTTACCTTGAACGAAATTTGCTTGGAATTGAAGGTTTCAAACGTTTCTGTTAATTTTTTTTTTTTTTTTGATGTTTGGAAAGAATGAACTTTGCTGGATCATTTTGACTTATATAGGATTTCGATACTAAATTGCTATATCAAGATTCTTTGAATTTTAAGACTTATCTAGCTAGTTACTTAGATTTGGACACCTATACCTCAATTTAATGAGTCATCTCCCTAATTAGTGGCCTTGTGCCACATGGGAGGGTGGTGTATTTTAGTAAATTTTTATCCACTTATTAGTTAACTGGGTAACGTTCCATTACCCGATAATTAACCAATTACCTGCATAATTTAAAAATTACTTAAAATTCTATTTATTTTTAAAATACTTTATATATACTACCGTGGTCATATGGTACCTTGCATGGTACTATTTCATAATTATCGGGTATTTTAGCTCGGGCCGTATTTTACCCCAAATGCCAAATTTGGACAAAATTTATTTTCTTTGACTTGCTCCCCCTTCCACCTTCATGAATTTACTAATTACTTGTGAAATAGCATAATCCTTATGATCTCCAAATAGTCTTTTACTTAGACTGATGTCAATAACCTTATGACAAATTCAACGTACAATACTTCAGGGTGCAACATCATCGTAATTTAATATCGCGAACCGTAACATCACTGAATGTATTACTGCAGAGGGTGACATCATCGTAACATATTACTGCAGAGCATAACATTGTCGTAATATAATACTGCGGGACGTAATATTGACGTAAAATTGCGGGGTGTAACACTAGTGAGAGAAACAGGGCTGCAATAGATTATGGACAGTGGATGCTCAAAGTACATGACTGGAAACACCACAGATTTTCTCTCACTGAAATCCCTGCAAGGAGGAGATGTATCCTTTGGCAATGGAAAAAGGGGGTACATTCTCGGTGTTGAAAGGGTTGGCAGATCTCTTGAGCACTCAATTGAGAATGTATACTATGTGGACGGTTTGAAGTATAGTCTCTTGAGGTTCTCACAAATTTGCGATAAAGAAAAAAAAGTTTAATTCTTATCCAGAGTATGTACAGTTACTAGCTTAGTAACTGGTGAAGTAGTGTTGATTGCCAAGCGGCACAAGAACATCAATGTTTCTGACCTTGAATCGTTGGAAGCTGATGAGGTAAACTGATTAAAGGCAGTTGATGATGATGCGGAACTATGACATAGAATACTGGGTCATGCAAGCTTCTCTTTACTGAATAAACTCATATAGAAGGAACTGGTTCGCAGTTTGCCTAACTCAAAGTTCAAGGAACAGAGAGTGTGTGATGCATGTGCCAGAGGAAAACATGTGAAATCATCATTCAAGACAAAGAAGGATGTTAGCACATCAAAACCTCTAGAACTGCTTCACATGGATCTGTGTGGTCCAATGAGGATTCCAAGCAGGGGTGGAAAGAAGTACATTTTCGTGATTGTGGATGACTACTCAAGATTCACTTGGACATTGTTTCTTAGAGAAAAAGATGAAATCTTCGAAGTATTTGTGGCATTTGTCAAGAAAATCCAAGTGAAGATGGAGTTGAAAGTAGCCTGCATCAGATCCGACCATGGGACAGAATTTGATAATGCAAAATTTGATGATTTTTGCAATGAGAATGGAATCACTCACAATTTCTAAGCTCCAAGGACTCCTCAGCAAAATGGTGTGGTCGAAAGGAAAAACAGAACTCAGGAAGACATGGCACGAACAATGCTTATTGACAGTGGGATTGCAAAAAATTTCTAGGCTGAGGCAATCAACACTGCGTGCTATTTGATGAACAGGTGCATGATCAGGTCCCTCCTAAACAAAACCCCCTATGGTCTTCTCAATGGAAGAAAGCCGAAGATAACTCATCTGAGAGCTTTTGGATGCAAATGTTATGTCCTGAACAATGGGAAGGATCAACTTGGAATGTTTGATGCAAAAAGTGATGAAGGAATCTTCTTGAGATACTCCTCCCAAAGAAAAGCCTACAAAGTGTACAACAAGAGAACCCAATATGTAGAAGAGAGAGTTCACGTGTTATTCAATAATACATCTTCCCAAAACAAGGATAGAAATATTGATGATCAAGATAATGAACCACTTTTGGTTCCTGGAGAAATATCGGATGTCTTAGATGGGAAAGCTGACATGATAAGTCAGATGAGAGAAATAAGTGAAGGCAGTGCAACCACTTCCTCAAATACACATGAGGAACCCAGTACCTCAATTACTACTACTGAAGCTGAAGAAAGAATTGGAGATGCCGTGCAAAGTACTCCACAAATTGCAGAACAAGGAATCCAGGGAAATCCCTCTATTGTACCAAGTTCCTCCACTAACAAAATCCAAGTTCCGAATTGGAAACACAAAAGATCTCATCCCCTTAATAACATAATTACTCCTCTTGATTCAGGAGTTCAAACTAGATCCAAAACCAGAAACTGCCTAACCTTTTCAGCCTTCCTATCCCAAATAGAACCAAAAAACATCAAGGAAGCTCTAAAGGATGCAGACTGGATCGTTCCTATGCAAGAGGATCTGCACCGGTTTGAGAGAAATAAGGTTTGGCACCTGGTACCTCGACCCTCAGATAGAACCATCATATGAACCAGGTGGGTGTTCATGAATAAGCTGGATGAAAATTGAAACACCACAAGGAACAAAGCAAGGCTTGTTGTTCAAGGATATAATCAGGAAGAAGGGATTGATTATGATGAGGCGTTTGCTCCTGTTTCTTGCATGGAATCCATCCGGATTCTTATTTCTTTTGCACCTTATATGGAATTCACCTTGTTTCAAATTTATGTGAAGAGTGCCTTTTTGAATGGCTTCCTCAAAGAAGAGGTATATGTTAAGCAACCTCCAGGATTTGAAATTCATATACACCCAGAGTATGTGTTCAAATTAGAAAAATCTCTGTATGGCTTGAAGCAAGCTCCCAGAGCTTGGTACGAGAGACTATCAAAGTTTCTTATGGATAATGGGTTCACTCGAGGAAAGATTGACAACATACTATTCCTGAAGAAACGGGGAAGGAACCTGCTCATTGTTCAGGTGTATGTGGATGACATTATATTTGGGGCTACAACAGACTCACTATGTAAGGAATTTGCCAAACTCATGGGCAGTGAGTTCGAGATGAGTATGATGGGGGAACTAAACTTCTTTCTGGGTCTTCAAGTAAAGCAGTCCACAAAGGGAACCTGTATTAGTCAACAGAAATACATCAAGGAGTTGCTGAAAAGATTTGACATGGAGGAATCATAAGTGATTGACACCCCCATTGCAGTTGCAACCAAGCTTGACATGGATGACTCTGGATCTCCTATAAACCAAACAATGTACAGGGGAATCATTGGATCTCTACTCTAACTCACTGCAAGCAAGCCGAATATCATGTTTAGTGTGGGGCTATGTGCCATGTTTCAATCAAATCCTAAGGAGTATCACCTAAAGGCTGCCAAAAGAATCCTACGCTATCTCAAGGGCACACATGACCTGGTTCTATACTATCCCTCAGGTGAAAATTTCAATCTTTTTGGTTATGCTGACGCTGATTATGCAGGTTATCTGGTGGACAAGAAAAACACCTCAGGAATAGCTCATTTCCTTGGGTCTTGCCTAATCTCATGGGGGACAAGAAAGTAAAACTCGGTGGCTCTCTCCACAGCTGAAGCAGAATATGTTGCAGCCGCATCTTGCTGTGCTCAGCTACTGTGGATCAAACAACAATTGGAGGATTTTGGGGTATAATTGATAGTGTGCCACTCCTATGTGATAACACCAACGCCCTCAACATGGCAAAGAACCCGGTTAAACACAAAAGAACCAAGCATATTGATGTGAGACATCATTTCCTCTGATACAATGTTGAAAAAAGGCAAATCTGCATGAAGTTTTGCTGCACTGAAGATCATATTGCTGACATCTTTACCAAAGCACTGAGCAGGTAACACTTTGAGAAAAAATAGAATGGCATTGGGATTGCTTACACCTAACTGAGGATCTCATTCCTTAGCATTGGCTATGAGAGTCACTCTTAGGTACAGTAAGCTAAAGTGTTTTCTGACTAAGCCTAACTCAAATAAATACCTTTCCAGGTAGACACGCATGGTGAATACAGAAATTAAAGGTACGGCTTTGTGGAACAAAAGGAAGCTGCAAAAACGTTTACAAAAACAAAAAAAAAAGTACAGGACCTGGTTCCTGTACCACAGGTCAGTAGTTATGTGTTTTCTATACCTCTCTCAAAAATTAAAAAATTAATTATTGCTGCCATATCATCTGGCTTTTCAGTGTCTATGTCCATCACGTCCATCTCTCAAATCCTTTAACTCCTTCTGTACGTTTTCTCTTCCCAAAAACACCTATCGTGATTTTTTTGAACTCGTTCCTCTTTCCCCTCATCATTACACCTTCCATTTATCAAGACTCTTCTTCTCTAACCGCTCAACATCATCTTCGCATAGTCTCTGCAAATCACACTCCTCTCTACACTGTAATCTCTCCATCTCCAAAAAAAATGGCGAATGAGAACTCACCCTCTCTCTCCTGCCACAGACTCCAACCCCGTTTCGGCGGAGGTTCCGTCCTCCTCTCTCCCACAAGTCATCATCCCTGCACCTGATTCCTCCCCCTACCTACCGATGTTTCTCCTTCTCTAAAACCACTGATTCTCCCCCGTCTGACACACCAAAAGAAGCCCCAGCACATGACCTTCCTCAGACCTCTAAAGCCTCTGACCAGTATCTCAATTCCTCTCTTCTTGACTCCAGGTCTCCCCTGGAGTCACCTGAAAAGAAGCGGTTAAGATCATTATGGCCATTGCTTCTGAGAGTCTTCCCTCTGACGGAGCTTCTCCCTTCATGAACCTCAGGGGAAAGAACCTTCATTCCTAGGAGATGAAGGAACCCTTGTCTTGTTTGAATCCCCATTTCATGAGTCCGTCAAAGAGAAGTACTGTGAGGAACCTGGTTCTCCGCTCCCTGAAACCAACCAGGAACCTATATCCCATACTCCTCCTCTAGAGTCAGTTCCTCCTCTCTCCGAGCCTACTAATGAGGATGATGAGAACGAGATGGTCCTGAGTGCTCGCTTAAAATTCGCCAGAAAGTGCCCACTCCTGAATCATCTGCCAAGTGACCATCCACACGGTTGCAAAAGAAGGAGGCACTTGACTCTGCTCTAGCGAAAAGCAAGAAAGCCAGTACAAAGAAGATGAAAAGACTGCTGAAGGAGGGGAAGGAGGTGGTGGTTGATGATGACATTCTTGTGGTTGAGGTGGAGAGGATGCAGAAGAGGAACCAAGTTCCTTAGTAACAAGAAAATCTCCCTTTAAAAGGTTTGTGGATGGAGTTGTGGATAAAGGGCAAAGAAAACCTCGTGTGACGCCTGTGAAAAGCTCAAGCAAGCTGAAGTTGGTGAAGATAGTGTTAAAGGGTCTATGGCTGTAGAATGTTCTACGGGAAAGTCTGTGCAAAGGTCAGGAAAATGAAAAAGAGAAATGGAAACTGTTGAAGAATAAAGTTCAATGCAAACAATACCAAGTGACAGTGGCAAGTGGACAGTGGCAAGTGGCAAGTGGCAAGAGAATGTGAGGATTCAAAGGGTGCTATGGGGTCGGCTGTTTGACCCAGAGATTTGCGAGATGGCTGGAATGTGCCAAATTGTGGCCATGGTTGAGTTTCAGAAGTGGGACCATCCCTTCAATGTGAGTGTGCCCAAAGTGTATGAGGATGCAGTAAAAGACTTTTATGCATCTCTATTTACAACTTCTGGGGATCATATTTTTGTTATAGTGGAAGGAGTCGACATTGTTTTTGACGACGTTGCTCTGGGAACAGTTCTTCAAGTTCCATCTAGGGGATTGTCTTCTGTGAAAGTTGATGCTACTGCTTGTGAGAGAAACTTTCGGCGAGCCATTGTTAAGGCGGGCACAATTCAGCAAGGGGAACGGGTCCACAAGAAAGCTATGCTCCCTGTTTACCAGCTCTTATTCGAACTGGTAAATAAAGTACTTCTCCCCCGTGCTGAAAGGTGATCAATTGCCTCCAAGGCTGATTTGACATTGATGGAGGCTCTTGATTCTTTCACCCCTATCAACTTGCCTGGTCTCATGATTGCACATATGAGAAAAGTGGTGAATGTCAAGGATGGTAATCATGGGCTCCTGTATGGTTTCCTACTTACTCAGGTATTTGAGTTCTACAAAGTGCCTGTTGCAAACCCCCGAGTAGGGACCCGCAATCAGACCTTCTCCAAGACGATCTTAGTGGAATGTGAATGTTTTCATAAACCTGGGGGTAGCACTTCTACAATATCCCAATTGATCAATGCACTGAATGATGTCAATGAGGTGATCCGGGAGTTGAAGGCTCATATTTCTATTTTGGAGACTCAGTTGAGTCAAGCCTATGGGGGACCTGGTGCTGCTCATTCTTCAACTGAGAAGGTTACCCGCTTGACCAAAGATAACACTGAGCTTAGGCAACAGGTAGAGAACCTGCGAGAGAAACTTATGGAGGAACAATTGTCTGCAAATGCCTGTATGGATTTGGTTCTCAAGACTCTTACTGCCTCCTCCTCCAAGACTTCCTCTTCTAGTGCCCCCTAGGATTCCATCTCTGTCTAGTCTTTGCATATTTTTTATGATGTTTGTGGTTGGTAGTACTTATTTTGCTCTTCTCGTGTTTGGTAATTGGATCCCACCTAGCTGCTCCCGTTTTCAAAAGTCCAAATTAAGTCTTTGCTATACCAAGCAAAGACTTCTCTATATTCAACAACTCTTTTGGTATGAACGAATTAGCTTCTTAATGTTCTGCTATTTCCTGCTTGCCTCTTCCTTCTGTTTTCTATCATGTTGTGTGCACACATGGGGCATGAGTTAGCTTTGTTATACTTCTTATTGCTTTCTGTCTAGTTATGCCTTTTTATGATACAAAAAAGGGAAAGATATCATTGATAAATAAGAAGGGTTTAAGGGGGAAGCACACAGACAGGGGGAACAATATGGGGTCCTGGTCTTGTATCTGGTTAAGTTAGATTATATAACACTCTATAATTGTTCATCAATTATAAAAGTTTGTCATCATTAAAACGGGGAAAATTGATGGGTTAGTATTTTATTTTGATGATCTAACAAACTTTAATGTAAAGGACCTGATGCGTAACCAGCACAATCAGTCAGCATGAACTCAAGAAATCTGGGCAATGTACATCTGAACTCACAGGGAACAGATTAGAGACCTGATCCCTTAACATTCTCACTGATGGAAGTACATGTCAACTCTACAGCTGGAAAGCTGTGACAGAAAAGTGACTGCCTGCAACTGTACACGCTACAGTGCAGTAACAGTGCAGCAGTCACTTCCCATTGGTTGAAGATTGTACCAACTAAGCATGGGCATCCTTCTTGGGATGTCCTAGGGATATAATATCTTGTTTGAAGACAAACAAGATATTCACTTGAGCATTTACTAACATTCTTCATAGCATTGAAGAACTGCTCCAGCATTGAAAACTCAAGTGTGTCAAGAACAAGAAGACAACTCCACTAAAACGGACCAGTTTCACTACGTGTTCTTAGGTGTCCTTTAGTTGAGCTGTAATCTTGTATTTTGGTTTCTATTGTATCCTATCTTGCTTTCTTAGAAGCTTTGTATTAGGTATCCTAAAATCATAAACCATCAGTGTTTGTTTTGTGACTAGTGTAGTCATAAGTTAAAGTCTTTATCATTAGTGAATAACAAAGTGGCTTATAATAAGTGTATTACAGGCTAGTGGTTCAAAGTCTTTGTAAGAGAGTCATTACAAAGTGTTTCATTAGAAACTTAATTTCCTTGAGGATATTTGAAGGCAGAATTAAATTTCCATTACTGTGCACGATCGATATGTATATTTATTAGCCTACATGATGTCTTTAAGTGGGAATGAATTCTTTTTGACCTGTTAATTGTAACTTTATCATTATTTGGTTGCTACTTATCTTCACCCGCTAAATGCATATGCCTGTTCATTATCTACACGCAGCTAAAGATAATTTACTAAAATGCAAGAATATCAGTATTAAAACTGCTTAAAATAAGCTCAAGTATAACTTGGGATTTAGATCATTGTAAACTTAGTTTCACTAGAGCCTTGAGGTACAAGAATTGAGCCTCCAAGAACAACAATCAATGAAGTGCATGGCTCTCATAACAGAATATACTGATAAGTTTTCCCTGGCTTTCAAGCGGAGAGGTTAAAATTTTGGCTGATCGGATCTGCCGTAGACACCCGAGAGATCTTCACAAGGCAGGCTAAAATAAAAGACCATGTTAAGTTATGTTTGCTATTCCTGAAATTAAGCTAATTCCAAATTAACGGGTTTTAACTTTTCCTTGGTTTGGGTATGGCCTCAATATCTCAAGCAAATTCTACAAATAAGGTGACGGTTTCTAAGGAGCAATTAACTATCACAAGTGAGTTCTTGTGCAATCATAAGATTTGGGCTTATCAAGAAGAAGAGGATGAATAAGATGAGATGGAAAACGACAACTCGCACGATATGTTCGAATAAAATAGGATTTTCAATGTACTAACCCGTTATATGATTCAATCTATTGAGCACTTGAAGATGGTGATGAAGGCTGATCAAACACTATCTTTGCAAGCTGTGCATATTTACTCCCTAGCTCATCATATTTACTCTCTAGCCCTTCCAAATGTCCTTTTAGTGATTCATTTTCTTTTACAGTAGCATTCAGCTTTTCCAACAATGCAGCTTTAGAGGAGTTACCACCTTTCAACTCCTTAGCGGTTATCCCACCACCAAATCCAACTACATGACTCTTTCGTTGAGGTCCGAAGCACCTTTCTACAACCTCAATGTTTGTAAGGGACGATTCAAATTGCATCAATTCTTTGATTTTATCTTGTAAAATAAAAAATTATTTAGTTAAAATACTACTACACAATAAATAAATAATATGAATTAAAATTTATCAATAAACTTAAATATTTCTCATTGGTTTCAGGTTCGACAAGCTTGTTGTTCTTCTTACGAGTCTCAAAAAAAATAGTTACCACATCTGATGGATTACCATCTTTACCTCCCTTCACATTACAACAAACAAGTCAAGGAAATCTTTGTAACAAAGAAGAGGTTTCTTAATAGAATTATAAGATTTACTCACCAATTCATAAATGATCTCCCTAATTGGTTTACTACCCGTACGATGAGGCATACTCAACTTAAACCTATTGATCGAGTTTCTTGTACTTGTCTCCTAAATTATCAAAATACCGGCAAAAGTCTGGTTAGCCACGTAATATAACATGATGTTAATAAATAACTACGAAATCATACCTTAAATTTTTCAGTAAGAAAATGCTCCTTGACCAGCCATTTCCAATCACTCTTGTCTACCCCCATCTGACACATATTTTAGAGCATCACGGAATGACTTAGACTTAATATTCTTGTGCATCGTTCCTCTCTAATTGTTCCATGACTTTCTCATATGTTTCAAGACATGATCTCATTGATTATTTATATCATCACTGTCAAATTACTCTACTTGATTTTGCTTGACTTTTGATTCAAAGGAAAAAAAGGCGTGGGGCNGGCCATGTACTTGGAAACCCCCTATTTGCCAATAGAAATGTTGGCCTACTTCCACACCGGATATATCGTATAACCCCTTTAGAGTATTGATGGAACATGATAGAACATTCATATTGCCTTGCCCTCTGAAAAAATTGAACTTTAAACAAAATTTTTTGATTCAACCATCTCTTTGTCTACTTGAATCGGATATTTTGAATACCAACTAAGATTTAGAATACTAATAAATCACATAATATCCCCAGCTATTTTTATCTCTTTTTTGAAATTCAGAAATAGTAAGCGATTCCATAAGGGATTTCTGAAGTAAGTTATTTATCTTATTATGTTATTATTAATCAAGGATTTCTTATATAGCTAGAACGACCCTCACAAATTGCAAACACTAATTTGTTAAGAATTAATCGGATTGAGGATATGGCGTCATCATTCGTTGGACTTGAAATATCTGCGAAATCGGGGTCACAATTTGTATCGGTTAAACAAATTGTTGGTATTCCTAAAGTAATACACTCTCGCAGGGCCGTATATTCTTCGTGCTGATCAACATTTGTCCTATAATATTTCACAAATATCATTAAATATTAAACTTATCTTCTAAACTAAAAATAAAAATTAAACTGTGTGTATCAAATAATAGTATCGTTTTCCATCATTAACCTTGTATTCCTGATTCTTGAATTGGTTTTATAATATAAACGTCAAATTCAAATTCAACAATTGGATAAAGTTATTTAAGGATCAATATGATTTTGTCAAAATGGAGGGTCAAATTCAAATTCAAGAATTGGCTGAAGTTATTTACGGATCAATATGGTTTTGTCAAAATGGAGCTGTTTGAACTAGAGATACCAAAAACTAAAGGTAACTAAGTCAGCAAGAAGTGACATTAAATATGCAAGGAAATTCATTTCAACCATACTGCAAATATCATTGAATATAACTTATAATAACATGCCAAATGCAACAAAGGAACTCCAGTTGATCCTTTATTATAGCTTCTGCAGAAAAGGAGAGGCTTACTAGAGTTTAGAATAATTGTAGTGTTCGCTCTAATATCCCCATATCGAAGAATCCATCTCCATGAAGAAGCAATAAAGTTTACAGTCAAAGAGATGCTACCAGACAAGTAAATGATTCAACAGAACATGAGGGAAACATGTAAAGAAAAAGGACTTCAACATACTAAAACTACAATGACAAAAAGGGCACGAGGGATACAAAATTGTTGCATATGGTATTTGTCTGCTAATGTATGAGCCAGATAGAAAATTAAAAGTGAGTTATAACCAGAACAGATAGCGCCATTGTATTAAATGAGACCAACCAAATTCCATTAGGTACATACCCCCACAGGAACAAAACAAGGGTATAAACAGAGAAGTATTATGTGCCTTGCCTGAGTAAAAACTAGTACTATTAGTTTACTGTTCTTTGATGGTATCATTAGAATAAGTACCTTGAATGACAAATTAAAAGATGAACATTTAATTCATTTACAAACATCTAAAAATCAGCAGAGATGGAAAAAGAAGAAGAAATTGAGTTAACATATCATATTAACAAGTAGAAATGGAGAAGACAAATCAAGAAAATATGCTTCAAATCTTTACCGTAACAGCTTCCCACATGTGTTGTAGCTTATATTCTTTGATGTTTTCCCATGAGTGTACACGCAATAGGCCATATTACGATCACGAACCAATATACCTAAGTGTCTCGTAAATGAGGCATGATGATGCCCAACAAACCTATTATGGTAGAAAGTGACGCGCAACTTTTCTCCATCTTTGAGTCCTGCAACTTTTTTACACCTATTCGTTCCTCTTATTTTTTTAACCTTCTCAGATTCACATGGCCCTGCAAGTTCCAATTTAACTCAAATATAAAAATAGTTCTTGTACTATAACAATAAAAAAATCTTATAGCTTGAGATAATAAAATACTTATTTCACTTCTCTGAGTGCCCTGCATCTCTTCTTCTTCATGAGGAAAAGGAGTATCAACTTCCAATACTCAGGAGGCACAATATTTTCTCCAACTTTGAGTCCTGCAACATTTTTATACCTCTTCGTTCCTCTCAGTTTTTTTGCCTTTCGGATTCACATAGCCCTGTAAAATTACAATTAAGTAAAATATAAAAATAGTTCTTATAAAATAATAACAAAAAAAATCTTATAGCTTGAGATAATAAAATACTTATGTCACTTCTCTGAGTGCCTGCATCTCTTTTTCTTCATGATGAAAAGGAGTATCAGCTTCCAACATTTGATCAAAACCAGGAGGCGCAACATTTTCTCCAACTTTGAGTCGTGCAACTTTTTTATACTTATTCGTTCCTCTCGGTTTTTTACCTTTTTAGATTCACATAACCCTGCAAATTTCAATTAAGTCAAATATATAAATAGTTTTTATACAATAACAACAAAAAATTCTTATAGCTTAAGATAATAAAATACTTATTTCACTTCTTTGAGTGTCCTGTATCTCTTCTTCTTCATGAGGAAAATGAGTATCAACTTTCAATATTTGATCAAAACCAGGAGGCGCAACATTTTCTCCAACTTTGAGTCCTGCATCATTTTTATACATATTCGTTCCTCTCAGTTTTTCTACCTTTTCAGATTCATATAGCCCTGCAAATTTCAATGTAAGTCAAATATAAAAATAGATTATACAATAATAAAAGTATCTTATAATTTGAGATAATAAATACGTATTTCGCTTCTCTAAGTGCCCTGCATCTCTTCTTCTTCTTCTTCATGAGGAAATGGAGTATCACCTTCCAATATTTGATCAAAACAGGGAAGTGCAAGACTATCATTATGAGTTAGCTTATTCATATCAGAAGCTAATGCATTAAGTTTTACTTTATCCAATCATACCTCGTTGTTCAGCATTTACTCTTACATAACTGTCACGACCCAATTTCGCCTCCGTTGGGTATCGTGACGGCACCTAGTCTTAAGGACTAGGTAAGCCTGTCATTATTAAACATTGATCATAATACAAGAATCATTTAATTTTTTTTAAATAAGTCTATACACCTTATACATCTTCCCAAAACCCGGTAAGTACAAGTCATAAGGTTTACAGAATTTACACTTGAATTCCTAAATACCACTGTTCTGGAACAAGTACAACCGTGTATAAGAAAAATAAGACGGTGACTCCGAAGCCCGCGAACGCTGGAGCAGTTTTACCTTGAGTCTCCACAATAACAACTGCGTTGCTAACTATCGATCGACCGGCTATGTAAAACTTGGAATCTGCACAAAAATATGCAGAAGTATAGTATGAGCACACCACAACGGTGCCCAGTAAGTATCAAGGCTAACCTCAATGAAGTAGTGACGAGGACTAGTCAAGATACCCACTGGTCTAATAAAACAAACAAGAATAAATATAAAAAATGACGAAATATGACATTTGTACAAAGATTACACAATATAATTAACTAAATAACAATGCAATGCGGGAGGAAAACAATAATAAATCGACGGAATATCATAATATTACACAGAAAAATTGACGGGAACACAGCCAAAAATCAAAACCCACAATACAGTAAGAACAAGTAATAACTCAGCACTGCGATAATCTCCATCTCTGACCTTAGCCAACAACTCCAACAATTTAATCAAACCTTCGAATATAACCTTTCACCCACCAGTTTATATTAAATACCTTAAATATATTCGTTTCAAAATAGGAAACTTCTTTTGAAAGGTACTTCCTCTGAATAAGTATATATACTTTACAGAAAGAAAGTCTTTAGATGTAATTTATTCAAGATAACCGTTTTTAAAATATACTTTCCCAATAAATGTATTTCGAGCTTAATTTCCGATAGAACAAGTGCATGACCTCACCCTTCGTGCTTTAACTCTCGTCCTTCCCATAGGAATCGACAGATACGACACGTAAATTAAGCAAGTAAAAGACATGGACAGTGCAACAACAATTGAGATAAAAGTCAAGTACATGAAAATAACGATAAGTCACACCAAATATGTAAGTATAACAATAACAACTCAAAGTAAAGGCACAATGTATACATGGGGAAACAGATATCACATCATAATGCATGTTCCTCCTCCTCACCTGCACGGAAACACCCTTCGTGCCATGAACTCACAATAATATGGCACGACATCACCCTTCGTGCATTAGCACTCAATCACAATATCACGCATGGCATCACCCGTCGTGCTTTTACTCTCAATAATATGGCACGGCATCACCCTTCGTACATTAGCACTCAATTACAATATCATGTACGGCATCACCTTTCATGCTTTTACTCTCAATAATATGGCACGGCATCACCCTTCGTGCTTTACACTCTTTCTCACCCAAATAAATGAAATGATAGCATTCAGACAAGGGAATCAACAACATAAACAACAATAGAAACCATACTATCCCGGCAAGGGAGTCAACAATGGAAACAATATCATCAGCAACATGAACAATAATAAAAACCATATTGTCCCGGCAAGGGAGTCAACAATGGAAACAATATCATCAACAGCGCGAACAATAATAGAAACCATATTGTCTCGGCAAGGGAGTCAACAATGGAAACAACATCATCAACAGCATGAACAATAATATAAATCATATTGTCTCGGCAAGGGAGTCAACAATGAAAACAATATCATCAACAACATGAACAATAATAGAAACCATACTGTCTCGACAAGGGAGTCAACATTGGAAACAATATCATCAATAACATGAACAAATAATAGAAACCATACGGTCCCGGCAAGGGAGTCAACAATGGAAATAATATCATCCTGGCAAGGGAAACATCTATAACCAATCTTTCTTAATTAATTAGGTTCACGAAATAAATCCCAACTTGAATCAATGCTCCACAATAGGAAATGCCAAGAAAATACCATCAACATGTATAATAATCAAGTTAGGCCTAAGTAGTGCTTAATGAAAGATCATATCAATCACAATATACGACCCCCAGGCATCCTTGACACCAACATATAATACTCCAATTACTGCTAAACAATTATAGGGCGAGGTAATACAAATTTTAGCTAAGTAGGAAGTTTATGAAGAAAAATATAGCATGATGATAGAAGAGGTAAAATTTTCAATCAAGTCAATTTTGATCAAGTGAACAACAAAGGAAATCTAAAAGCAAGTAATTTTAAATTAAGCAGGAAGAGATGAAACTAGAAATTAGGAAATAAGTCATAGAAATTACAACTTCATACACAGGGGATATAAGGACCTAAGAATCCTAAAAGGCCAACCTTCTACAAATAAGTCCAAGTACGCACTCGTCACCTCGTGTACACGCGCTACAATCAACATAGAAGACTCAAATCCTAAGGGGTAGTGTCACGACCCAGTTTTACCCTCCGAAAGGTATCGTGACGACACCTAATCTCTACGACTAGGTATGCTTAAAATTTGCGGAACATGACATAATCAATAAAATAAATCCAGAAAAAGAACTCAAGTTGACATAACGTAACTACTCAGCATATACATTTACTTCCCAAAACCCGGAATGTCACCATAGTCACAAGCTCTGTACTAAATGTAGCTCTATACAATGAAACAATGGAAA
Source organism: Nicotiana knightiana (assembly GCA_005239525.1). Taxonomy (NCBI): domain Eukaryota; kingdom Viridiplantae; phylum Streptophyta; class Magnoliopsida; order Solanales; family Solanaceae; genus Nicotiana; species Nicotiana knightiana. The sequence continues at coordinate 6,834 of ML404389.1, read as the reverse complement.
AATATACAAGTCTTATATGCCTATACTAGAGTAGAAGGGGACTCGTGGGATTCTGTGGACGCGGCAGAATTACCTCAAGGTCTCCTGGCTGCTTCCAGAACGACTCCTAGCCACGATACTGAGTGCTGATACCTGGATTAGCATATAGGGAAAACATGCGCAAGAAAGGGCGTGAGTACTCCACATTAGGTACTCCGTATGTGCCAAGCCTAACCTCAGTCAAGTAGTGACGAGGTGAGGTTAAGGCCCTACTGAGTTTGTAAAAATAAGTCAATACATATAATTTTAAAAAGTGAAATACAGATAAGCAATGATAAACATGATTAACGAAGACGGAAAAATTTAAATACAGAAAGAGAGCCCTCGGATCAGCACAACATATATCTCAACAGTAAATGTGCAATGCAGTACACGGGGAAAGTTCCCGGATCTCAGTCTGTAGTCCCAATTTAAATATGTTACGCAGTACAGGGGGAAAGCTCCTGCATCTCTGTTCGTAGTCCCAATTTAAATATGCATTTCAGTACTGGGGGAAAGCTCCCGGATCTCGGTCCGTAGTCCCAATTTAAATATGCATTTCAGTACTGGGGGAAAGCTCCCGGATCTCGGTCCGTAGTCCCAATTTAAATATGAAATGTAGTACAGGGGGAAAGCTCCCGTATCTCGGTCTATAGTCCCAATTTAAATATGCAAAACAGAAGTATGTCAATTATGGCTTAATTAAACAGTCCAGGAAAAACAACAGGTAATAATATAGTAAAAACTACCTAAGCATGATGTGACTAGTAGCAAATAAGAGAAAATCAAGTCAGAACAGGTAGGCATGCTTACTCTTAGGCTATCTACTCAATTAAGATAGGAAAACAATAATATATGAATTAAAATGGGCGTTTTCGTGGGAGTAGAAATAGGATTTTAGCAACAATAACCCGTGTACGCACTCGTCACCTCACGTACACGGCGTCCACGTAACAAAATCAGTATAAAATGCCTATGAGAAAGTCCCCAAAACAGAATTAGGCAAGCCACTTACCTTGACTGCGCTAATCAACTCAATATCAAGCTCTTGCCACGAGTATCTGACTCCGGGTGGCCCAAATCTATTCAAATCGATTGCATGGTATAAATATCACTTCAAGGGAACAAAATAGCTAATTATTTATAAGCTAGTACGCGAATTAAGGAAATTCGCCCAAAAAGTCCCCCGGGATCACGTCTCGGAATCAGGTAAAATTTATATTTCTCGAACACCCATTCGCTCATGAACCCACTCGAACAAGAATCAACAAAATCCGACGTCTAAATCTCCCTAAATCCTAAGATTTCTACTTGAGAAAATTTCATCTCATTTCCCTGGGTTTTCATCCAATTTCATTGATTAGGTTGAGTAAAATGATAGAGATTAATGATATATAAAGGGATTAAGGTTAGAAAACGTTACCTATGATCCTCCTCTTCAAATCCCACCGAAAATCGCCAAGCCCCGAGCTCACAATCGATTTTGGAATTATGAAATTTAAACCCTCGGATTTTTGGTATAAACTGCCCAGACATTTCGCACCTGAAACACTGGGATCGCACCTGCGGAAACCCAATTGCAGGTGCAGAAGTTCATTAAGTGGCCTGGGGTTGCACCTGCGGCACCCCTTTCGCACCTGCGTGCCCGCACCTGCGAAAACACCATCGCAGGTGCAGAAATTCCTTTAATGGCCTGGGGTCGCACCTGCGGCTCCCCCTTCGCACCTGCCTGTTCGCACCTGCGGAAATACCATCGCAGGTGCGAGACACCAGAACCAGAATGGTTCAGCTGTTCATAATTCACAAAACTCACCCATTGGGCATTCGAAAAAACCCCAAGGCCCGTAGGACCTCGACCAAACCTACCAGCTGAACCTAGTACCTTGTTCAAACATGGTCGAGCCTTAAAAACACATCTAATAACATCAAAATCATCAGTTATGCATGGATTCAAGCCTAAGAACTTAGGAAAATTTCTATAATTCACATCCGATGCCAAAACACATCGAAACTCATCCGAATGACCTCAAATTTTGCACACATGTCATAAATGTTATTACGGACCTTCAATATCTTTCGGAAATCCATTCCGAGTCCGATATCAAAATCTCACCTATCGGCCGAAATCGCCGAAATTCTAACTTTTGCCAATTCAAGCCTAAATCCACAACCGACCTCGAAAACACATTCCGAACATGCTCCCAACCCCGAAATTACTCAACGGAGCTAACAGAGTTAATGGAATTCCATTCTGGATACGTCTTCACACAGTTCTAGCTACGACCAGATTTCTAAAGCTAAATTCCACATTTATGGACTATGTGTCCAAAATCACTCCGGATTTCATCACTCAACGCTCCGACCAGTTCCAATAACATAAATGTACATGAGAGAAGCGATTATTAAGAGATCGGGGAGCTAACTCTCAAAATGACCTACCAGGTTGTTACATCCTTCCCCTCTTAAGAAAATCGTTCGTCCTCGAACGAGCATAGAAACATACCTGAAGCTGTGAAAAGATGAGGGTACTAACTCCGCATATCCTGCTGGGCCTCCCAAGTCGCCTCCTCGACTGGCTGACCCCTCCACTGAACCTTTACTGACGCAATATCCTTTGACCTGAGCTTCCTAACCTACCTATCCAATTTAGCTACTGGCTCCTCAACATATGACAGATCATTGTCCAACTGGACTGGACTGAAATCCAAACATGAGTCGGTTCACCGTGATACTTCCGGAGCATGGAGACGTGGAACACCAGATGAACCCCTGCTAGGCGGGGAGGGGGGGAAGGGCTTGCTCATAAGCAACCTCCCCAACACATCACAACACCTCAAAAGGGCCAATAAATCTCACAATCATCTTGCCTTTCTTCCCGAACCTCATGACGCCCTTCATAGGCGATACCCGAAGCAAAACTCCATCACCAGCCATAAATGCCAAGTCACGAACCTTCCGGTCCGCATAGCTCTTCTGCTTGGACTGAGTTGTGCGAAGTCTCTCCTGAATCACCTTCACCTTGTCCAGGGCATCCTAAACCAAGTCTGTACCCAATAATCAGGCCTCGCCCGGCTCAAACCATCCCACGGGAGACCTACCGCCTACCATACAAAGCCTCATACGGCGCCATCTGAATGATGGACTGGTAGCTGTTGTTATAAGCAAACTCTGCAAGAGGAAAGTATCGATTCCATGACCCTCCAAAATCCATCACGCAGGCACGGAGCATATCCTCGAGAATCTGAGCGGACTGCCCATCCGTCTGAGGGTGAAAATCTGTGCTCAACTCTACCCTGGTGCCTAACTCCTGCTGAACGGCTCTCTAGAACCGTGAAGTGAACTGTGTACCTCTATCTGAAATGATAGATACTGGAATACCGTGGAGGTGAACAATATATCTGATATAAATCTCAGCCAACCTCTCCGAAGAATATGTAATCAGTATTGGAAGGAAATGGGCGGATTTGGTCAACTGATCCACACTCACCCAAATAGCATCCTGCTTCCTCAAAGTCTGAGGAAGTCCAACCACAAAATCCATGGTGATCCGCTCCCACTTCCACTTTGGAAGATCAATCTACTGAAGTAACCCTCCCGGTCTCTGATGCTCACATTTGACTTGCTGACAGTTGAGACACTTGGCTACAAACTCCACTATATCCTTCTTCATTCTTCGCCACCAATAGTGTTCCTGGTACATCTTCATGGTACCCGGATGGATGGAATACCGCGAACTATGGGCCTTCTCAAGAATCAACTCCCGAAGCCCATCCACGTTGCGCACACAAATACGGCTCTGCATCCTCATCACCCTGTCATCTCCTATAGTCACATCTCTGGCATCACCCCGCCAGACTCTATCCTGAAGAACCAAAAGTTGGGGATCATCATATTGGCGCTCTCTGATACGGTCATGAAGGGAAGATGGAGCAACCACACAAGCTAATACCCGGCAAGGCTCAGAAAGATCCAATCTCACGAACTGGCTGGCTAAGGACTGAACATCTAAGGCTAGAGGCCTCTCAGCTGCATGAAGGTATGCCAAACTCCCCAAACTCTCCGCCCGGCGACTCAAGGCGTTGGCCACCACATTGGCCTTCCCCGGATGGTATAATATAGTGATGTCATAGTCCTTTAGCAACTCCAACCACCTACGCTGGAAAAAATTTAGATCCTTCTGCCTGAATATGTGCTACAAACTCCAGTGATTCGTGAATATCTCACAGGGAACACCATATAAATAATGACGCCATATCTTCGGGGCGTGAACAATCGCTGCCAACTCGAGATCATTAACAGGTAGTTTTTCTCATGAACCTTCAACTGTCTGGACGCGTAGGAAATCACCCTACAGTCCTGCATCAACACCACTCCCAGGACAATCCTCAAAGCATCACAATAGACTGTATAGGACCCGGAACCGATAGGCAAAACCAACACAGGAGCTGTAGTCAGGGCTGTCTTGAGCTTCTGAAAGCTCTACTCACACTCACTAGTCCATATAAAAGGTGCACCCTTCTGGGTCAGTCTGTTCATAGGCGCTGAAATGGATGAAAATCCCTCAAGAAAACGGCGATAATACCCAGCAAAATCGAGGAAACTGCGGATCTCAATAGCTGAGGACGGTCTGAGGAAACTCTGTACCGACTCCACCTTCTTTGGATCTACCTTGATCCCATCCGAAGATACCACGTGGCCTAGTAATGCCACAGAATCAAGCCAAAATTCACACTTAGAAAACATGGCGTACAACTTCTTCTCCCTCAATGTCTGAAGCACGGTCCCCAAGTGCTGCTCATGGTCCTCCTGGGACCTAGAATATACCAGAATGTCATCAATGAACACAATGACGAAACTATCAAGATAAGGCCGAAATATGTTGTGCATCAGGTGCATGAAGGCTGATGGGGCATTGGTCAGCCCAAATGACATAACAAGGAACTCATAGTGGCCATATCTTGTCCTGAAGGCAGTCTTCGGGATATCCAGTTCCCGAATCTTCAACTTATGATAATCGGAATGTAGATCAATCTTGGAGAACACTCTGGCACCCTGTAACTAGTCAAATAGATCATCAATGCGAAGCAATGGGTACCTGTTCTTCACTGTCACCTTATTCAGCTGCCAGTAGTCAATACACATACGCATCGAGCCATCTTTTTTCTTCACAAATAATATCGGATCGCCCTAAGGTGATACACTAGGCCTGATGAATTCCTTCTCAAGCAACTCCTGTAGTTTCTCCTTCAACTCCTTCAACTCAGGAGGAGCCATGCGATAAGGAAATATGGAAATGGGCTGAGTGCCCGACAACAAGTCAATGGCGAAATCAATGTCTCTATCGGGTGGCATACACAGAAGATCAGCTGGAAATACATCAGAATAGTCCCTGACAACTGGAACTGACTCAACTGTAGGGGTCTCAGTACTAACATCTCTCACATAATCCAAATATGCATCACACCCATTTCCAACCATCATTTGTGCCTTAATAAAAGAAATGACTCGGCGGGGAGTATACTCCAAGGAACCTCTCCACTCTAACCTCAGAAATCCTAGCATAGCCACTGTCACAGTCTTGGCGTGACAATCAAGAATAGCATAATAGGGAGACAGCCAGTCCATAGCTAATATAACATCGAAATCTACCATACTGAGTAGTTGCAAATCAGCTATGGTCTCAAAACCACTGATAGTAATCAAACATGACCGATATACGCGGTCCAAAATAAGAGAATCTCCCACCGGAGTAGAAACATAAACAGGGGAACTAAAAGAGTCCTGGGTTATCCCCATATGTGAAGCAAAATAGGAAGACACATATGAATATGTAGAGCCTGGGTCAAATAATATTGATGCATCCCTATGAAAAACAGGAACAATACCTGTAATGACTGAATCTGAAGCAATGGCCTCGGACCGGGCCGGAAGAGCGTTGTACCTAGCCTGGCCTCCCCCTCTAGGGCGACCTCGACCTCTCCGACCTCCACCTCGAGCTGCCTGAGGTGGTGGGGTAGCAGCTGGGGCTAGAAGTATAGTTGGAGGGCCTGATGGAAGACGTGGAGCCTGATAAATCTGAGAGGGTGCACCCTGATAAGTCTGAGGTGGTGTGCCCCTCCTCGTTCTGGGGCAATCTCTGATCATATGATAAGGGTCTCCACACTCAAAGCAACCCCTCGGAGGACGTGGCGGCCACTACTGACTTTGAACTGGCCTGCTGGGCTGGCTAGTGATAGCGCCTCGAGCAGGAGGCACCTGAGATACTGGTGGTGCATAATAAGGCTCCTGAAGTCTAGGAGGAGCTGGAATACCGCTGGCTGCTGGGAGAGTTGAATGAATAGGGTGACTCACAAAACCCCTACCATAGCGTGTTGCTGGTGCACGGGCTCCTAAAAAATGACCAGTCTCTCGAGACCTCTTGGCCTCTCTCTCCTCCCTGTTCCGGGCTAACATAGTCTCAATCCTCCGGGCAATACTCACGTCCTGCTGGTAAGTAATATTGGTCTCCAGCTCTCTGGCCATGCTGGTCCGAATACTGGGTTGGAGTCCCTCAATAAAACGTCAACCCTCTCTCTGACAGTGAAAACCAAAGTTAGTGCATGGCGAGCCAAATCGCTGCAACGGACTGCATACTCTGACACATTCATGGCACCCTGGCGTAACTGCTCAAACTCCGCACGCCAAGCATCCCTGAAGCTCTGAGGGACAAACTCAAGTTAGAACATCTCAGAAAACTGAGCCCAAGTAAGTGAAGCTAAGGGTGGCAGGTGGGCCGGGCCCGACCCGGGCCCGCGGGCTATACGGGCTAGCGGGCTA
>ML404387.1:7078-24847 GCA_005239525.1 Nicotiana knightiana | reverse complement strand
ATTTCTAAAATCCACCAACGATGCCGAAACTATCCAAAACAACTCTGATTAACCTGAAATTTTTCAGACATATCCAAAATGACATTATGAACCTGTTCTAACTGTCGGAATTTCATTCCGACCCAGATAGACTATTTTCCACTGCCGACCGGAAATCATTAAAACTAACTTTCGCCAATTCAAGCCTAATTCTACATCGGACATCACAAAATTATTCTGAACACACTCCTAAGTCCCTAATCACCTAACGAAGCTATTTGATCCATAAAATCCGCTTTCCGAGGTCATTTACCGATAAGTCAACTCTTGGTTGACTTTTTCAACTTTAAGGCTCTCTTTAAAGACTAAACGACTAAACTCTCACTACAACCATTCCGATTCCAAGCCTACCAACTCTAACACATAAATAACAGTATAACCAACCTATGACAAGTCAAAAACAGTAATAATAATGAAATTTCTACAGAACGACCGGCCGGGGCATTACATTCTCCCCCACTTAAACACATGTTCATCCTCGAACGTGCCCAGAGTTGTTCCAAACACCACCAAAATTGTTGTGTAACCTACCATGCACATATTTTTGGAGGTGATCCCACGTCACTCTACCCCATAGAGGTCTAATAGCACAACACAATTGAAATTTATCCAATCTTGACCTATAAACCTTAGAACTAAATTTCCACTTCTGAGTCCATTCACAAGATCAAATTTCCACGACTATAAGCTGAAATAGTCTGAACACGCTGTATCAAGCCATATCCTCAACACAAGATGAAATCAGATAATATACCGCATGACTCAACACTCATAGCGATGACTCCTAATCCCAATCGCTACTCATAACAACCCAATACCGGTAAATAACCTCTTATTAAACAAAACCTCGCTTAAACACCTTCATATGGTGTCGATGATGAAAGAAACACGTAGAAACCAGCAACCATTCGTCCGATCAACATCAATACCATCTAGAGCCATAACTTGTGCAACTCGTGCACTCAATAACAATATCCCAAGAGCTCAATTCATAAAATAGAGAAGACTCACACGAGAGGACTATCCTGCCATTACTCTTGCCATTACCACATCATGCTAAAAGCCTGATACATATCGTGAAACCATATCACACAAATCCGACACCAAGGATCATACCTCTACCTAAATGAGCTGCAAAGTATGATCCCATCCAACCGCTGGACCACATGACATACTCTAAGCCACCTTGCTCAAAATCAATAATCATGCGAAATTCGACATCAATTACGCAAAGTGCATTTCCATAACCACGGGGGAAATCGGACGATACTATGCCACCCGAACCAGCAATAACATAACCAACACGTCTCAATCCCGTAGCACCCAATTACTTACCTTACTCAAATCTAGCTAATAAGCCCAATTAGAACCACACCCTATGCACATACAACCAATGATCACAACCTCCTCGAACACTGAAAGGTAACTCATAGATCACTCCAAAGCACGAATAAGCTCAATGACAATCAAATGGTACATTCCTCAACAATAGCAATTTGGGGTCAAAAATTCCAAATCAATGTAGAACACACACCCATACTGGCACCAATAATTCTAAATCAACTCTGGTCATCCACAACAGGTAGATAACTCTCCAAAGGTTCATAATGACTGAATCATGACATATACTAATACCTGACTAGCTTTTCTCGCATCCTCGTATTTCACAACTACAAAATAATCTGTTCATGAAAACACTCAGTCTCAAAATGCATGAGGCGCACCAATTACCATATCTGATCCCAATTACACCACTCAAATATATAACACGCCCCTAATACTTTATCATTTCACGAGGGATACCCCCATAATTCCTCCGTGTCACCAAGAAACCTTGAATATCCGCAGTCGATCCAACAAGAGAGCGTCGTAACAACCAATGAAGCACCCTTATTCCAACACGTTGCCTTAAACACATTGTCCTTAATGAATGTATACTCTCATCCAGCCACCTAATAGTGGTATCCTTTACCTAATCATCTGAAACTGCCAATTCTGATCTTCCTTCCAAAACTCAACCGTGACCTCACATATGTCACTCTCCATTATACATAAAATACCGCATACGCCATGCAATCCTATGATAAATATGAGAACTTCATGCTCCCTTCCTAGCCACAAACAACTACGTACCCAACTAGCCAAGAACTTTCCATTTGATCCCATCTAGAAGCAAAATCACTATACATCACATGGCCCTTACGCCAGAAGAAATATACATCTCTAACCGTGGTAGAAACCATCAAGAACTCCCGAATCACATTTTTACAACACCAAACCACCAAGACTAAATCCTTCCAACTCAACCAAGATACGCATGCCACCAAATTCCAAGAGAATTGCTAAGAAACACCTGTAACAACACATTACCTTATAAACACCCAAAGAACTAACCATATCCCTTATCATGTCGATCCGACTTACTCTCAAGTTGTCCTATTCATCCAAGTTCCTTCTGACTTACCTTCGAATTGATACTTCTTCTTGCCATAATACCGCAATTCTCAATCCCGACTCACTGCACAAAACCCGAGCATAGAAAAAATATACCGTCTAAGGCTCATAAGCCGCTGAATACTCTCCCAAACATCCCCTGAGCACCACATCAATAATACTTACCCTGAATAGACTTCATGCGAATTAAAAGTCATTACCTTCGCTTTCCTAATACTGATGAATAGAATCCATGATAATGCAAATACACCACAAGCCTTGACACCTTCCCCATAAATCTCAATTCTAGCTCTTCTCATACCTTGAAGATCCTCGATCGCTACATATAACCTTGAATTCCTCTGAACCATTCTCGAACGTCATTCACTCTACGCAATTTCAATTACACTAAAGAAGTAAGCAAAACGACCTGACCCCACTTGCAATCCACATACCAAGAATGTAATCCACACATTTGGAGCAACAATCAAAGTCATACACTGCACACACTACCCTTTCAAGTACAACTCAATCATTCAGTAAATTCCATTATCCGTAAGGTACATTACAACCTGTATCGAAGAATTCCCCGGTACTCGAGCCATTCCCAGACTCCACCTCTGCAGGGCAATAACTGATTCACCAACATACCTCGAACCGAAACCAATACAACACATAATCATGTAATCAACTTATCAATAACGAACTCCCCCACTTGGCTCAAAGCCAAGGATCAAGACAAACAATAACTCACGATGCCCATACATTATCACTGCCACCATACTGTGGTGGGATTCAACTAAATCCTTCCTACGCTCATATGACCCAGACCATCTAACCCTCAACTCGTATGGAATTCACCATTGTAATGGTCATTCCAACTCCCACAAGAGATCTAAACTCAAATTAAAACATACATCATTTACTGATAGAGAGAACTTACTACAGATCAACATAAGGGTCACACACCTCAGGACAACCCGCGGGAGATACCCCTGCCTGCTTAACCTCAGAATGATATCTCCCTATACACTTCCGAAAATCATAGCTATCACGCAATCATTATACCTTCCTACATTAGAACACAACCATTTCCTTCCCTCAAGACATCCCATTAAGCAGTATAAGAACCTGAAGCTGATGGCAACACTAACACTGGAGTTGTGGTCAAGGAATTCTTGAGCTTCTGGAAGCTCTACTCACACTCGTCTGACCACATGGATACCTTCACTGGACACCACGTGTCCCAAGAATGCTACTAGACTGAGCCAAAGTTTTCACTTAGAGAACCTTGCTTAGATCTTCTCCTCCTTGGATTCTTATAATACTATTATCAACTGATGGGTATTGATGACCCATGTCACTACATAGTTTTGAAGATTGACAAATAGCTGACCAGTTGAACCAGGCCCATCAAAGCACACATCTTGAACTGAATAGCTGGCACATGAACCGTATATGCATAAGAGATATTTGTGAATATGAAATATCAATGAACCAAGAGATTGTCTCCTAATGCGAAGAGGTTGCAAACTGATGAGAAGATTGAAGTCGAATTCAGCAAGGAAAGTAACAAAAGAAACGAAGTTGAGTTTGATACGAATTTGTTTACCCAGGTAGAGTTGGACCAGTATTGGATGACAAGCTCAACTGACTCTATGAATACTTGATGTATTTCTGCTGGAATTCTACGCACACAAAAGATGAAGTGAATCAAAGTCTGAAAGCAAAGTTCCCAAAGTTATTTTTGCTAGCAGAAGCATTGTGCGATTAAAAGGCTACAGTTCAACTAGAAGAACCAGTTCCATCTAATTAGTTATTGAGTCTAGTTGATTGTAGTAGGAGTTTTAATATTGTATCTTTTCTGCTTTCATAAAAGCAATTGAAATAGGTACGCATTGTTCAAGTTAGAGTTAACTTGAAGCTTGTAGAAATTAGCTAAGGGCTAGTTACTACAAAGGGATTAGAGTTAGTCCTAGGATTACAAAAGATTTTATTTTGCAAGTCCATTTGGCTCAGAGTTTTTAATGAAGAGTTTGAGCAAATCCTACTGAGGAGTAGGTCGCGGTTTTTTCACCTTTTGAGCTAGGTGTTTTCCACATAAAATTTCTGTGTTTTTACTTTACTGCTTTTAATATTCCGCAACAGTAGAAGTTAGTACATCAAGAAGAACCAGGTTCTTCTATTGAGACAGCACTCAAAAAATTGGGTACCTCACAATTAACTTGTATAATTGTGTGGTATTGACGTCTAAAACATCAATTGGTATTAGAGCAGGTTATCCTTGAACGGCTAACACCTTGGAGAAGATCAAGGTGAGTGAATTGGGAAGGTCAATCAACTGCAAGGCCACCACTTTTCAATGGCCAGTATTACTCTTGGTGGAAAAACAGGATGAAGGACCACCTGATTGGAGAAGACTATGAACTCTGGGACATAGTCACTGATGGTTCTCTAGCTACCATGATGAAGACTGCTGAAGGTATAGATATACCAAAGACTAGAGTTGATTGCACTGGTGAGGATCTGAAGAAATGGGAGAAGAATGGAAAGGCCAAAAAGTGGCTAGTGTGTGGACTAGGTCCAGACGAGTACATCAGAATCAAAAGTTGCACCACTGGCAAAGAGATTTGGGATACCTTGCAAGTAGCCCATGAAGGAACACCTCAGGTAAAAATGTCAATAGGTATTCTACTCTACTCTCAGTATGAAACTTCACTATAGAAGAAGGAGAGACTATCAAAGAGATGTACACAAGGTTCACAACCTTCACTAATGAACTGAAGTCTATTGGAAGAGCCATTCTTGAAGACGACAAGGTTGAGAAGATCCTAACAAGGGTCTTGCCTATTTCTTGGGAAAGCAAAATCACTGCTATCCAGGAATCCAAAAATATGGCAACCCTGAGATTGGATGAGCTGATTGGAAACCTCACTGCCTATGAACTGAGAAGGCAGACAATGAAGATGGATGGTCCAAAGAAGGAGAGGAGTCTAGCACTAAGAATCACTGAGGGAGCAGATCTAGAAGATGATGAGATGGCCATGATCAACAAAGAATTCAGAAACTTTCTCATGAGGAAGAAGGGCATCTCTAGACGAGGAAACTACAACAAAGCAAAAGCTCCAGAAAGGCCAACCAACGAGGGATGCTATAAATGTGGTAAGGCTGACCATCTTATCAAAAAATGTCCTCAGTGGGAAGTAGAATGGAAAAAAAAGATATGAGAGAAGGAACAGGTCCAACCCAAGAAAACCACAACAAAGGCTATGGTTGCTGCTTGGGGGGGAAGTTCAGATGAGGAATCAGAAGATGGGGAGATTGAAGATCAGGCACTCATGGCAATTGGAGAATCTGACAAGGAATCACATGAAGAACCAGAGGTAAGTATCTTCTATCTTAAAAACAAAGTAAAGTTCCTATCTAAGGAAAAACCCTCTGAGTTGCTACTTGATTTCACAGATGATTCGGAGGAAACAACCATAGAGAAGGATCAACTATCTAAAGAATGTGCAATGCTAAAAGCAAAGTGCATGAACCTAGAAATCAGAGTCAGTGAATCTGAAAAGAAAAACAATGACTTGTTGAACCAGGTTCATCCACTTGGAACTGAGATTCTAGAACTAAAATCGGAAAACTAAAAGCTAAAGCTAGGATCCAGTAAAAAGGTTGTTGATTATTCTCATATCATGTTAGAAGAAAACATGGGAAAACTAAAAGAAAAGATGTATGCCAAGGATGAACAGATAAGAACTCTTAATGAAGAACTTGGCAAAGTCAAACATGAATTAGATCGAACTTGTAAATGGAATAAATCCTCTGATGCCCTAATATGGCTTCAAGAGAATCATGGTAGCAACAAGAGAGGGATTGGCTTTGGAAGTTAATTACCCAAGTGGGATCCAAAAAACAAGTATCTCACTCTTCCTGAGAATAAAATCTGCACCCATTGTGGTAAGACTGGGCACTACAAATATGAGTGTACTGCAAAAGAGCAGGCCAGTCGAAGAAATGAGAGGTTTGTAAAAGGGAAAAACTGGCTACCAAATTGGGCCAGGAAAAATTTGATTCATCCATTCTCTCATAGAAAAGGACCCAAACTAGTTTTGGTTCTTAAGACTAACCTTTGATTCTTTTTGTAGGTTCAAGTGAGAGGAGGCAGCCAAATTTGGTATTTGAATAGTGGCTTCTCAAAGCATATGACTGGGAACATGGAACAGTTCCTTTCACTTGAAAATTTCAAAGGAGGAAATGTCTCCGGAAAGAAAGGTGAAATCATTAGGGTTGGTAAGGAACCTAAGAAGCAGTGATCACATTGAAGCAAGCATGTGTCGCACCTTTTTTTTACCCGACAAGGGTGGATAGGGGAGTTTTTCAACTTTAAGTGACATTATTCGATTTTGGGATTATTTATTAATTTCAGAGTCGCCACCCGGATTTTTTACGGTGTTTGAGGACACCATTTATTTATTGAAATCCCAAACCGAGGAAATTTTGACTCTGTTTAAAATGTCTGCGACAAGAAATCCGAGTAAGGAATTATGTTAACCCGAGAGAAGGTGTTAGACACTCCCGAATTCTGTGGTTCTAGCACGGTTGCTTAACTATTAATATTTGGCCTAATTATCTGATTGATTACACATTTAAATCTATTGTGCTTCTTAGCCTTTTTCACTTTTAGCCACTTCTAATATTTATGGATTATTCTGAAACAAGTCACGATGGCGTGTACTTGCTATTTTTGGACACAGTGTAAACGCGCCACATGAAATGCACCGCCATTTACAATGCGTGATTTTTATTATGGTTTGAAGTTGTGGTCGAGTAGCATGAGTTGCAAACCCGAATGTAGATTACGTAATCATGATTATGGTCACGGTGATTTAATTGCTTATTTAAAGCAAACTATTATTTTTCATAAGTGATTTGTTTTTCCTAAATTATTTTGCGTGGAAATTCAAATTTTGGACATGAAATCATCGGAGGTCACAATGTGGTTTAGCTATTTGGAATCCCATAAAGTGACTTAAGTCTTAATCCCTTGCTAATTTGCATAAAACCCAACAGATTGTCTTAAAAGAATATGGCCAATTCTACTTCCCAAACTAAATGAAAATCCCAATTATTATTTCTCTCAAATATCAAAATGGCACAGTAGCCTATCAATACAATCGATCAGATAAAATAACATCAAATGAGTTAGAAAAGAGATTTGTCAAACTATCAAATTATCATGCCCGCATTTATCACGTAAATGAACAAAAACTCACAGCTTCAAGCATTCGTTGATCTAGCTACTTACACAGCAAAGAGAACATCGCAACTTATGGACATCTATCATATATAATTTAACATAGATTAAATCTATTATGCTATCATTCATAGAACAAACCAAGTAATGAGAGGGAATAACAAAGTGAGCTAATAACAATATGGAAGTAAAAAAGAAAGATGAACCTTTATTGCCAAATTTGCGACCTATACAAAGGAATATGTGCCAAAGAAATGACGACACCCAAACGAGCTACTTATTGGGACTTCGAACCTGCGATGGAGCCTTGAACATAAAAACTGCGACTTGCAACCTCGATCGACCTCGCAAACCAGTGATTTAATGGCTGTTTTTATATGATTATGAAGGTTATTTTCGGGGCCAAAAATGGTGGTATAACTCAAGTTTTTTCATGGTTATTTTCAGAGGGTTTGAGTTTAGTTTTTGGGTATTGTTTAGGTGAAGAAAGAAGCTGGTTTTGGCATGAGAAACAATGGTGTTTTCAAGTGGAAGAGAACTGGCCGGACATAGCAGAACTCCGGCAAAACGTTCGGCGGAGCCAGCAGCTAACAGAGAATGTCTTAATGGTTGATTTTTCAGCGTTTTTCAAAGTGATTTAAGTTGAGTTTTGGCAATTGTTTGAGCTGCATTTTGAAGCTCTTTCATGGCTGAAATTATGGAGGATTAATGGTGGAAGATGCTGGTTTTTTCTTTTTTGGAGTTAACTCCTCCCAAATCTGAGAGCTTCAGTTGCGGCTCCTCTTTTCTCTTGTTTGAGTGTCGAAGAAGAAGAAGAATGAGCGGATGGGGACTGGTTTTGGGGTGGGGCTGGAACGGATCTTCAGGGGGTTAGCGCCGTTTAGGTCTATGGGAGAGGGTAATTTCTCGGTTGTCCAAGATTGTGTGTGTAGAAGAAGAGTCTTAGGTCTTTTTTTTATTAGGGGTCTTCTAAGTTAAGGGGTATGGGCTTAGGAATCATGGACTTGGTCAATGTCTTGTTAGGTTTTAAATTTAGGCTAAGAAGACTACAATGATATAATGTATTTATAAATACGTAAAAGTTATTCTTAGTTGACTTTAATAAATTATTATATTTAAAAATAAAACTAAGAATAAGGTTGAAACTATAAATATATATATATTTTTTGGTATTTTTCAAAGTTTATATAAAATAAAAATCATAGTAAAATAGTCTGACTACAAAATGAAACTATTATTTTATAATTTTAGTTTTGTTGTGATAAAATAAAGTAAAAGCTAGTTAAAATAGCGACATTAGACCTAAACTGAATATTAAAATGCTAATATGGGTAAAATTTCGGGGAGGGTCAAAAATTACATGTCTACAGTTGCCCCTCTTTGACTGGAAACGCGAAGAGTTTTCAGGCAAAGAACGACGAGACAGGTTTTTTGACCCGACCCTTATTTAGAGAGACCTAAAACTAAAAGAAAGGAGAATGTGACCGAGTCCTAGTTTTGGACAGCCTACATATTCCGGGTTATAAGGGAATCATGTCTCGTGTAGTTCAAGAAGTTTTGGAGTGATATAGTGGGTGGAGAGGATGAGAGACTCGAGTGAGGTGCCGTTCTGTCGAGGCTCCGGTTCACGATCCCGTTATTACATCAAAATCAAAAAGAATAGACTAACTAAGCCTATCAGCTACGAGTTACAAGATTCTTATCTATGAGTCTTCTGAAGCTTGGTCTTGAGTCTTGGCTCGTTCTTCATGCAGACTCTGATCTGAATCTTGATGCTTGCTGGTTGCAGGTGCTAGTTCATTCTTCTACAGCTTTTTATCCTAGGAGAAAGTTCATCAGACTAGGTTTTTTTTTTTATCTTAGGAGAAAGATTCATCGGACTAAGATTTTGATCCTAGGAGAAAATTCATCAGACTAGGTCATTTTTTTTTCTTAGGACAAAGATTCATCAGACTAAGATTTTGATACTAGGAGAAGATTCATCAGACTAGGTCTTCTATCTCAGGAGAAAAATTCATCAGACTAAGATTTTGATCCTAGGAGAAGGTTCATCAGACTAGGTCTCTTGTTTTTTTTTTTTTGGTATCTTAGGAGAAAGATTCATCAGACTAAGATTTTGATCCTAGGAGAAAGTTCATCAAACTAGGTCTTTTATCTTAGGATAAAGATTCATCAGACTAAGATTTCGATCCTAGGGTAAAGTTCATCAGACTAGATTTTTTATCTTAGGAGAAAGATTCATCAGACTAAGATTTTTATTGGGAGGAAAATCCATCAGACTAGGACTTTTTATCCTAGGAGGAAAAATGTGAAGAGTAGTGGGGACATTTTATGTACACTAGCAAGACAAATAAAGGTAAAGATTTGAGAAACTACCCTTTTTCGGCTCTTCTCTTCTTTTTTTTAACCACTTTCGTTGCACTGCTTTGTTCCTGCAACAAAGAAAATTCTGTCAGTTTTAAAAAGTGGTGGTCGGTTTGTGCCCTTGAGTCCTGGGCTGCTTGGCCTTTGCTCAATCAGTCTGAGTTAATTTCAAGAGACTTTTTTGCTCTACATCAACCTTGATTGTTTCACACCTAGTACCATTTGTATTTTTTGGCTCGGTCAGACTTATCCCAACAGGATATTTTTGCTTAGGCGACCTTTTCTGATATCTTGAATGGCTTCTTGCCTTTTGGAGAAATTTGACTGTCAGAGGGAATCACCAGTTATCTTTGCTTGCGCCAAGTAGGCTGACAAGGGTCTTTTGGGGGGAAGCCTCTGCATGAATCCTCAATGCATGTTGACTGTAATATTGGATTGCTGGCCAAACTCAATTTTGTGCAACTGAAAAGCTGATAGCAGATTTTGAAATCTTTTCTTTCTTATTTGGACAAAGACTGACTCAGAGTGAAGGACACCATGACGCAAAGAAACAATTATAGGAAGAGAGTGTATTTTTTCTTTTCTTTTTCTTTTGCGGTAACTAGCCTTAGTGATCATGACATGCATTTTGGACTTAATGGCCAATCTATCAAACTGATCAAATCTTCCCTTTCACCATTCTTATGACCTTTGGAGTCGGGCTTGTTGTGTCAATTCTTTGCATCAGCTTCACGACTCACTATCGGCTAGTGGTGCCCCGAGGGGTTTTCACCAACAAGCCTCTCTCATTTATTCATCTCTGCTTACCATTGCCTTACAGTGCCTGTGAGAGTTTTCACTAGTAAGACTCTCTCATTTTCTTTTATTCTCTTTTTTTTTCTTTTGCTTTTGTGAGCAACTTGACAGTGTTCTATATCGTGTGACAACCGTTGCTCATTGCATGCTTCTCTTGGCATTCTTGAAGGCATATCGGGAGGTCTTTATTTGGAAGGTTTTTGGATAGGGTTCGAAAGGAGGGTTGGCATGAAGGTTTAAAGTAAACTCTAAATGAGGGGTTATAAATTTACAACTATTGGAATCGACTCTTTTAAAATGGAGGTAAAATTCCTGCCCCAGTTTTAGCTACTGGGGATTTTTTTAGATTTTATTATTATTTTTTTTGAATTCTTATTTGTTTGGACCGAACGGTGTAAGGCTGCCTGCGTATCCTCTTTATTTTTAGGAATCAGGTCTAACATAGTTCAAACATCTGACCTAACTATTTTTCATCTTTCTTTCTTTTCTTTGTCTTTTCCTTTTTTCTTTTAAAAAACAAATTACCCCAGCTTCTTTTTTTTATGGCATAGATCTCAGACTGTTCTTTTTCTTCTATCTCTTTTTTTCATTTGAACTTTTTAAGAGTTGCCCTAGTTTGTACTCTAGTTGCCCCAGTTTGTACTAATGGGGCATGGATTTTATTTTTTTTTCGTTTTCACTTTTTGTTGTTCAAAACAAATTGCCCAAGATTTTATTTTCTTTGGGCATGGACTTTGACTGTTCTTTATTCCAAGAGAGGGTGGTCAAATAAAATAACACAGGCTCAAAAGGGGTAACAAAGGGTATAAAGTGTTTGGGTAGCAGAAAAAGGGCCTCCCAGCCTCGAGAACGCCAAAACATATTAGCTTTTAGCGATCATAGAATTGATGAACATTTCTATATTCTTGGTGTGTCGTGGTCGAAAAACACTTTTCATCCATTAATGTCAAATTTTCGACCAAGCTTCAATTGATCAATATCCTCAAGCCCGATCTTCACAATAATTTGAAGGTGCAATTTACTCGACCTTAGTTCCAAAGTATCTCAAATCTTTATTAATCCTCAAAAGTGTCTTGTTTTCACTTATCTCAGTCAAGACTAAATCAGTTTTCTAAGATCAGGCCGAAATTCCCACATGCATGTCATATCACTAAAACTAGCGAGAAAGGAATTAAGCATGGAATGACACAAAAGGACAAATTGTATTTCATTAAGTAAAGGATGGAAGGGCTTAACAACAAGACAAACAACCTAAAATCCGAGTTACAACCCTAGAATAACCCGGACAATGAAAATAACAATAAAACATACAGACAAGACTCACACAAACAGAAAAGAGGGATAGAAGGGTTTGACTCAATAAAATAAATAAAATCTGGATCACAACCTTGAAATAACCCTGATAATAGAAAAAACATCAAAACAAGCTACCATTATTCCTTCCTAGTAAGGGGGGAATGACTTTTCAATTGCTAAGCTTGACACTTAGCCACAAATTTGCTCATCACAATCAATAGAGATTTCTCCAATTTCAAAATCATTAACTTCAGTCAGCAAGTTCCCGAGAGGATTCTCATACTCACTCTCACCACGCATCATCCCCACAAAGTGTGCATCATCATGTGCAGGTAAATGATTCTGCGTGATATTCTGGGTGTCAGTGTATGTGATCACAATCATATTTTCCTGGATCATCCTTTCTATTTATCTTTTCAAATCCCGACAGCTTTTAACATCGTGCCCCTGGACATTGGAATGGTATTCACACCTTTTAGAAAGGTCAAAGTTTCTTGCACGTCGGTCCACATAATTTGGAGGAACATGTGCAATCATGTCACAATACTTTAATTTCTCAAACAAGCTTGCATAAAACTCTCGTATTGGTGTAAAATTATCTTTCAACCTTTGTTCCCCTCTATACCCCTTGTTTGGATGCGGGTTATAGGGCACTTGGAAATTTTGTGGAGGCTGGTAGAGATTTTGCGATGCTCTTCTTCTGGGGTTTCTTGGTGGCTGGGCAACATATTGAGGTGGAGTAAAAGAGTATTGTGGGTTCTGAGGTGGATAGTAGTGCTCAAGGGAATCATCGGAAATTAGATGAGGTTGGTCATACTTTCAAGATGTTCTCCTAGGACCTCTTCTCGACCCTGATGTCATCATGGATTCTTCATCCTTCTCGTTCATGTCGCTGAAACTACCTGATTCAATTTAAACAGCCTGAGTTGCAGCTTTGAGAGCTGCTTGACTTATAATTTTGCCTGTATTAAGACCATTCTCAACCCTTTCTCCCATTTTGATTGCTTCCGAGAAGGATTTGCCGACTGCGGACATCATGCTTTGAAAATAATCTGGCTCTTGAGCCTGAAGGAAGACAGTGATTAGCTCGTGGTCATCCATGAGTGGCTTAGCTCTAGCCGCTTGCTCTCTCCATTTAATGGCATATTCTCTGAAACTTTCAGTTGGTTTCTTCTTCAGGTTTGAAAGGGAATTGCGGTCCGGGGTAATGTCGATGTTGTATTGGAACCGTTTGACAAAGGTATGAGCCATGTCATCCCAGACATACCAACGAGATGTGTCTTGATCAGTAAACCATTCAGAGGCTACCCCCGTAAGGATTTCGCCAAAATAAGCCATTAGCAATTCTTCATTTCTTCTTGCACCTCTTAGCTGATTGCAATACTTTTTTAGGTGGGCTATGGGGTCTCCGTGTCCATCATACTTTTCAAATTTGGGAGTGTTGAAACCAAGTGGCAAACAAAAATCGGGGAACATATATAGATCCTTGAACGCAATACTCTTCTGACCTGCCAACCCTTGCATGTGGAATTGTAGCAAATTGTGACTCATGAGGTTTCCTCTGCACCACCATCGGCTGTGGGACAGTGAAGACAGGCATAACAACAACAGTTGTCTGGTTGGTTGTCAATGGCAAACTTTGAGAGCATGCAACTGGAGTTCCAGATATGGTCGTACATCTAGGATAAAGACTGAACCCAGGTGGATAGGATTGATCAGACAATGAGACCGGAATGGTAGTTGCCGAGATGGGTGTGAATTCTGGGAAACCCTGAACAGAGAAGGCTTGGCCATTGGCCCATGCTTGACACATTTAAATCATTTTCTGTTTCAGTACTCTATTTTCCTCAACCACAGTAGACTCTTGTTGAACCTTCTGACCCTGAGTCTCTTGAGCACTCATAACAGCTTCGAAGTCTGTTGTCATTTTTCCCTTGGATTTTTCATTGTCAGCGTACCACAAACCGACCACCTCAAACTTTCTTCACAATTCAAAACAGAAGACACGTTAGAATGGACTCAGTCGGTCCTTACTATCATTATTTTTTTTTCCCTTTCTTTTTCCCTCACTCTTTTTAATATTTCTTTTTGGTTATGATCGAATCCTACGGGGATTGCCTACGTATCATGATGCCGCATGAATCAGATCTTGCGTAGTTCGGGAAGATCAGGAATAAAGGAAATAAACTAACTCTTTTGTTTTGTTTTTTTTTCTTTTTGGATTTTGAATCTTTTTTCGTATATATTATTTTTGAAACAAAGACTTAAAAAGAAGAAAGAAAATATTTTTGGATTTAGATTTTTTTTTAGGATTTTTGAAAAGAAAATACTTTTAAAGAAGAAAGATTATATATATATATATATATATATATATATATGAAAACACACTGGAACATCATGCTGATCTATTCATTTGTGTAATCAAGTAACAAGACACATGGATAAATAATAGGGAAGAGATGAAAGAACGAACCTTTTACTGCTGAAATTTTTAGAGCGGATACAATGAAAATAGAAACTCTAGAACAACAATCCTCAAGCAAGCTACGGACTATAAACCCGGACCGAAATCGGCATCCCCGAATGGACTCATCTCTACTGGGTTTGGAAGGTGGTTTCAAGCTGTTTTTCGCACTAGTATGGGGTAGATTTCAGGTCTGTTTTTAGTGATTGTTTGGGAAGCTTTCAACTGTTATTTATAGAAGATTCTACTGCTCTTTTGGGTAGGACAGAGCTGGATTTTTGGAGTGGCTATTTGGTCGGTTTAGTACGACAGAAATGGGGTGTGGGGTGCTGTTTCGAGCTGCAATTCGGAGGTTGTTCTTGCGTGATTTTTGAGCTGAGATGGTGGTATTTTGGAGGTTGTTCGGCTGCTTCTAATGGTGGAGCTTGGGTTATTAGTTTAAGCTCATTTTTGGAGAAAGAAGAGGAAAGAGTGCGAGTCTTTTTTTTAGGGTGGTCTGCGGCGAAAGGTTGTGTGTTTGGAGAAGATGATGGAAGAGGGGGGGGGGGTAATTTATGATCTTTTTAAGAAGAAGATGAATAGGAAAATATTTTTTCTTTGGGGAGTAAGCTGCACCATTCTTTTTCTTTTTGGGAAGGTCTGGTTGTCAAAGATTGTGTCCAAGAAGAAGAGCGTTTGGTGTTTTTTATATTAGAGGTCTTCTAGGTTAAGGCGTATGGGCTTAGGAATCATGGGCTTGGGCCATGTCTTGTTAGGTTTTAAATATAGGCTAAGAAGACTATAATGATATAATGTATTTATAAATATGTAAAAATTATTCTTAATTGACTTTAATAAATTATTATATTTAAAAATAAAACTAAGAATTAAAGTTGAAACTATATATTTTTTTGGTATTTTCCAAAGATTATATAAAAATAAAAATCATAGTAAAATAGTTTGACTACAATATGAAACTATTTTTTTATAATTTTAGTTTTTGCGATAAAATAGAGTAAAAAGGTCAAAACTAGTTAAAATAATGATATTAGATCTAAACTAAATATTTAAACGCTATACTGTGTAAAATCACGAGGAGGGTCAAAAATTACATGTCTACAGCATGGAAGGTGGAACATGTGATGGACCAGGTTCAACTACCCCAAGCATCATGACATGGGGAATTCAACATATGCAACCTGGGCCTGATCTTGCTCCACAATAACAAGACACCATGGAATCGTCTAGGAATGAATAGCTGGTACTTAAACCACACAGATATCAGAGTTCTCACCCTCTTGAGAACATCATAACAGATTTGGCATCCGGAATCAAAACAAGATCATCCTTGAAAAATCTGTGTGCGTTTGATGCCTTTCTATCCATGATCGAACCAAAGAACATTGGGGAAGCCCTACAAGATGCTGACTAGGTAAATTCCATGCAAGAAGAGCTGAATCAGTTTGAAAGAAGTCAAGTATGGAACTTGGTACCCAGGCCACTAGACAGATCAGTGATTGGCACCAAGTGGGTCTTCAGGAATAAGCTCAATGAGGATGGAACTGTTACAAGGAATAATTCAAGATTAGTTGTTCAAGGGTATAGTCAAGAAGAAGGAATTGACTATGATGAGACCTTTCCCCTGTTGCAAGACTGGAGACTATCAGACTTCTTATAGCATTTGCTGCATACATGGAATTCGCTATTCATCAGATGAATGTTAAGAGTGCCTTTCTCAATGGCTATCTGAAGGAAGATGTATTTGTCAAGCAGCCTCCAGGTTTTTAAAGAAAGGAGTCACCTGAACACCTATACAAACTCGACAAGGCTCTATATGGTTTCAAACAAGCACCAAGAGCATGGTACAAACGATTATCAAAATTCCTGCTAGAACATGGGTACAAACGAGGCAAAGCTGATAGTACCTTGTTCTTAAGGGAAAATGGTAAGGATCTTCTGGCTGTGCAAATATATGTAGATGATATTATATTTGGGGCGACTTCTGAAAAATTGAGCAAGGAATTTTTTATGCTAATGGGACGTGAGTTTGAGATGAGTATGATGGGTGAGCTAAACTTTTTCTTAGGCTTGCAAATTAAGCAAAACCCAAATGGAACGATGATACACCAACAAAAGTATGCGAAAGAATTTCTCAAGAAGTTTAAAATAGAAGACTCAAAATAAATAAACACTCCCATAGCCACAGCTGCAAAATTAGATATGGATGAACCTGGTTCATCTGTTGATCAAAAGCTATACAGAGGGATGATTGGGTCTCTATTATATCTCACTGTCAGCAAACCTGATATTGTGTTCAGCGTGGGGTTGTGTGGTAGGTTTCAGGCAAATACACAGGAGTCCCATCTCACTACAGTAAAGAGAATTTTGAGATATTTGAAAGGCACCACTGATTTGTGCCTTTGGTATCCTAAAGGTAGTAATTTCGACCTTGTAGGATATGCTGATGCTGATTATGCAGGATTCCTGGTTGACAGGAAAATCACTTCAGGTATGGCTCACTTTCTGGGTTCATGCCTTGTGTCTTGGGGCACCTAGAAAAAAAATTTAGTAGCCCTGTCTACTGTTGAAGCTGAATATGTTGTTGCAGCCTCATGTTGTGCCCAGTTTCTATGGATCAAACAACAACTCATGGATTTTGGTATTGATGTGGGATGTATTCCTATTTTTTGTGATAACACTAGCGCTATTAATATGACAAAGAACCTGGTTCATCACAAGAGGACTAAGCACATAGATATTAGGCACCATTTCCTAAGGGATAACTATGAAAATGGAATGATCTCAATCGAATTTTGTGCTACTGATCATCAAATTGCTGATATATTCACTAAAGCACTTAGTAGGGAGCATTTTGATAGAAACAGACTGGAATTAGGGATGATTAAGATCACCTGATTGAAGAGAAAGAAATTTTTTTTATACAAATGAATTTTTGGCTAGAAAATTTTTAGGTACTTAATCAGATTAATAATTGCTCAGCATTATGTCTTTATTGTCATACTCTTGTGCCATGTATTAATATGATTCCCTAGATACTAATAATGTTTATCTATCTTTGTAAATTGAGGCAATCTAAAGATTTCTAACAGGATGAACCTGGTTCATCTATGCTGATTCATCTGACTGA